>JAQGDG010000304.1:0-198453 GCA_029844215.1 Przewalskia tangutica | reverse complement strand
GTTCACATGGGCTGCGTGATCACATGATCGATTGGTTTTGATTCATAGGAGTTATCCGCGGGAGGCTCACGCGTCCCAGTGCCAGGATGAGTTCTCAGAGGCTTTCCTCGCTCAAACCTCGCGGATGAGGGAGGCGCGGGGTGATAGATTTTTACTGCGGCGAGAGGGCCTTTGTCGAGAGTCTGATATGAGTTTGATTCATTAGCTCGATATGTCCCGGCATTAATGCGAGATATGGAGGATAGGGTGCCTGCGTATGTCCCGCGAGCTGAAGCGATGACTATGGCGGAGTGTATGGGGGTTTCTCTCAGTACAGTGTGGACATTACCGCGCGTCTGAGCTCGCCCTTAGATGCGAAGGCCTTGATGCGTGAGTGGACGGTGGCCCGAGAAGAGGCAGGTGGGAGATGTACGGTAGTTATCGTGGTGAGGCGGCCTCGGTCTAGGTCGCACCACGGCCCGGCCTGAGCGCTCTGCGGAGTCGGCTACAGCCAGAGTTTTCGAGCGGCCGGGGCAGGGGCGAGCGTCGAAGTATGAAAATGCGGCGATGGGACCGCCCGGGCAAGCGTCGTGAATCCCATTCACGGAAGTGTAGTACTACTTTGGAGCTTATTACGATTGTAGCGGCCGAATTCGCTGCGAGGGCTGTCGTAGAAACGTAGTGGTAAGGCCGTGCGAGTTACGTTGCCATTGTCCTTCTCCTCTGATTACTACGCCGGGCTGAGAATTGCTTTCGTGGTCGGCAGTCGCGGCGGCGGTAACCGTCGATTCTGGCGGTCCTCGAACGCATTTATGCTTTGTCGGTGGCAGGATCGGAGGCCTGCTGATGTCGTCCGGTACCTTATCGGTTTGGGTTTTGATGTATGCTTTGATGGTAGGGTTACACTCGTACATATATCTCCTTGTTGCTAGTAGGATGAGGATAGAGCTGAGCCCATGAACCGCTGAGGTAGCTACGCGGAGTGGGTGATTCGATGTGGTAGCTCGGCGGGTATGGAGCTTGTCTGGCGACCGTTTACGGTCGTCGAGACCTGGCGACTTGATGGGGTTGGAGATGATTGACTTGACGTGATCGTGGGATGGATTGGCTAACCCTCTTCCTTGTTATGAAATGCCAGAATAATGCAGTTCCTAGTTTTGCACGAAGGAGCCGGTTGTTGAGTGGGAGAGACACGGTATCGTAGAAGTGGGATTTATTTCCTGCCTCGAGGCTAGAAGATAGTGCGAAGGGTATATCTACCCGTCGTTCGGTGTTGATCTTTGAGCTGCGGTGCAGATTTTCGTCCCGATTCAGGTGAGTCGAGAGTTCCCGGGCGTGTTTCCGGATGACCTCCCGGGTATCCCTCACGAGAGGAGATCGGAGTTTTATTGTATAGATGTGTTGCGAGGATCTGCGGCCTGTTCCGTTAGCAATGCGAATGGCGCATAGCAGGGATTGTGAGAGAGTTGAAGGACCAGTAGGATTTCTTGCAGAGAAGGGCTTATTAGGCCTGAGTGTTTCTCCACGAGGCCGTGATGCGTGAAGAAGAAGAATGGAATGCTGTAGCGTAATGTTGATGCGAGCGGTGAACAAGGTGACCATTAAGAAACGGATACCGCCACCGGATTGATGATTTGTTGACGGTTGCAGTGCGAGTCTTCTCGAAGATTGATACGATCGGGCTATATCGTCAGTCTGCCAAATTCGAGTGGATGTCCCAGAAGTGCGTCCGGACGTGCGGGCATTATGAGTTAAATTGTGTCTTTTGATTGACCCGATATAAACGTATTGCGTGGATTTGATGAGCAAGGTGTTCGAACCATTTTGGACCGCGTTTGTGATAAGTGTTAGTTGATGATATCTTAGTTTTATTCTCGCTCAGGCGGGAACATGCCCAGACATTTGAGAAATTTGTCTTTGTGATTCTCCGAGACCGATTTATACGCCAAGTTTTCCAAATGTGAGTTTTGGTTGACGATGGCGTTTCTTGGGCATATTATTTGGTACGTCGCATTCAGTTAATCGGCGAATCGGCGATCGGAGGACTTGGCCTGGGCCTACTACTCAAAGCCAGTTCGCGATTTAGGCCTTGCGGGTATTATCGGCGATTGCAGTAGAAGTTGCTTCTATCTACGCACCGCGTTGACTAAGTGACTCGAAGCGGCGGTTGATGGTACGTACTTGTGGCGAGGTTTCGATTCTTGAGGGGCCAGCGGCCGCCCCGTTCTTACTGCTACGAAGGAGGTCGAGATGGTTATGTGCATTGTTGTATTGTGATGCGTCGGAGCATCGGGTTGGGATGTGTGTTGATCGTGGGTTATAGCATATCGTCAAGCGGTGAAGAAAGCGCGAAGGCTACCTTTTGTGATTTAGGTTGGCGGTGTGATTCGCTGAAGTCTGGGCACTATTTGTATGGGGTTCACGTGGATATTTTCTGATTCTCAGACTCCGGTATATCTTGACAGTGAACGTGAAGGCGGTGGTGGGAGTTATAGGATACGATGTGAACGTCGCCTTTTGCTGAGCAAGGCCAATGTTGTAGTGAGATGCCGCCAGTGTCAGGATAGGGCTATGGATATGCGGTAGAAGGACATAGTTGCGTAATTTGCACCGATTAGCGAGCATGGTGTCCGTTTGATTGATTACGATAGCGATAGGGTTAGAAGTTCGTAGAGTTAAGTCTTCCCGTCGTCGAGTGAAGAAGCGGCGGTTCGAAAGAATCAACACGGTCGTCTGCCGTGATGATAACCGTGAGGCAAGGGTCGCGCAATTGCTTTGATAGGGTGCGCACAGAGTTTGAAGCGAGTTGTGAATATTCGAGATGTTTGAGGACTTAGTGTGAGTTCTTGAGGCATCTGGCGTAGCGTTACTCTATCCGTCAAAGTGCGACGAGATGTACCCACGACGCCCAGATACATGTATTGAGTACAGGATGGCTTGAAGAGGAGCGTTGCGAGTTAAATATTCCGATGCAGTGTTATCGTGAGTGGTAAAGCACACGAGACATTAGTTTATTCTGACCGATAGAATCCGGGCAGAAGTAGGAGGTAATGGCGTGGGCGCCGGCTGCGAGTTACCTCGCGCTCCGGAAGGGGCATGATTCTATATGGGTTATCGTCGTGGTGTGAAATCGGCCACTATTCCGTCGGGGCGACTTTTTAATTGAGATTATGCGGACTTCGTCAGAGATCGTCGATTGCGTGATCCTCTTGATCGTCTCGGGCGAGAGCCCGATTTACGGCCAGCTTACGGAGGTCCTTCGAGGAGGGATTTGGGGCGCGAGGTGAGCACAATCTTGCATTCATCCTGAATGATTGGCGGTGAAATGATGCGCTATCCGGACGCTCTCTTGAGAGATATCTTGCGAGCTGTATTATTGACTTGGTGGTAGTTAGGAGAGATCATTTGCCTGAATTGAGTTAGCATTATACTTCTGCTGGAAATATTCGAATGGCGCACTTATAGGAGCACTTATGTAGGAGAAATGCAGTCGCCATAAATTGGTTGATGGCGAGTAAACTAGTAGGACCAATTTGGTGCAATGACGATGGGATAAGGTGAGAGCAATAAGGCGGCCCATTAATGACTCGAGTCGGCGAAGTGGTATGCGGTCGTAGTCGTGGAGCATGCAGGTTGATTGATGATTAGGTTTTCTGAAGGTGTCACCCGTGAAGGGTGTGATGAATTCGGGAAGAAACTTCGGCCCAGTGCGTTGGCGTTTGATTGTCATGAGGTGAAGCGAGTTGCACATAGGTTGAATCTGCCGTCAGAATCACGGGGCGATGCGTCAGGTGTTTCCGTTTCTGCGAGTGTATCGGAGATCCGCCGAATTACGTCCAGTTGCGATGTCCCGGTGGCCAGGGTTATGGTATGAGGAGATTCCATCGCGATAATCGATCGTCGAGTTAGCGTCTGCCCGGACCAGAGGAGCGTGCTTTCCGTCAAAAAGTCTTGTGGCGGAGCGAGGCTCGAGGGAGGAGATGGCGGTAGGAGCGGAGGACATGAGGCAGAAATATCCTCACTGTTCCCGCCCTCCAGTGGTCGCTCTAACATAAATGCCGTTTATAGTTTATGCCCCTGATGTTGTTTTATGGTAGTGTGTGGCTTTTGCATTTGTTTAGGATTTTCGAAGAACATACTCGTTATCATCTTGGAAGGAACGTTAGGAGACCAGATGTTTCTAAGGAGGAGAATGTTATGCCGTATTTCGGAGTATTATGCGTGAGGAATCGTCTAAGTTTAGTCTCTTAAGTTAGGTAGCGGGCTGATTTTAGGCCTGACTCCAGTAGCGAAAACGGTTCCGGCGAAAGCGTTTCCCACGACTTTCCATTAGGAATAAATTCGGCTATGCCATTTACAATTTTGCAGTTTTTCAGGAAATGAAACATTTGGACGAGCGGAGGGCCATGTTGTCACGCCGATTGATGGATGTAGGCGTCGTATAGCGGATTGGAGTTGCGAGCAGTGATTGTTGGTAAGATATTTTGTGTGCAAAGTTGGCTAGGTACACTTGCCCGAATCTGATACTATGCTTGCCTTATAACATGCTTCGTCTTGGCCGTTTGGTAGTGATCCACCATTTCATAAATGCCCATAACAGGATGAAGGTTCTTCGTCCATGAAAGCTTTCAAGTCTAAAATAACCACTCTCAGCACCTTAAGCAATTAGTCCTTGCCACTCGGCCGAGGAAGCCCAGTAGGGGCTACCGCTTTGCTAATGAAACCTACCCCCACATAAGCCGGTAGAAAAGTTGCCTTACTTGTATTGTTATAGTAAAATACCTGGCCCGAATACCTTGAGTACTTAGTGAAGTTGTGAGAACTTAAGGTTTCAGCATGGAGCGTGGCAGGAGCAAAACCTTGCTTTCGGTAGCGACTTTTACAGGATATTATTGGAGCTTCACAGGGAGTAAGCCCAATCCTAACCCTCTTTGAATTAGAGAATATGCATTGTAGAATAAGAATAAGTATAAATGCCAGAAGAATGTCCAGAATAGAATTGAGGCTGGCCTACGTAGAATTTGTTTCTGATGAACTAAATATAATGTGGGTGAGGTTGTGCTGCCCGACTTTCCGTAGAGATTGTGGACCCTGCATTTAGCGTGACCGGGGTGATGCAATAGATATCTGTAGTATTATAAGAGGTGACTCTCTGCTGTGACATATTGACTGTGGTGTTTATTTGAGGAAGGTATGTGATTAACTAAGCATGATGTTTTAATATGTATATAGTGTGTTAAGCGTACGTATGTTAGCTGAATAATATACAGCGATGCCTGGCTTAAGCTTTGAATAATATCTGTGATACCTCAGCGAAAACTAAGCACGAATAAAGAATGAAAGCATTTCAAAGGACTCTGCGGGCCGTTTTTCACGAGGAAGAGAACTAGTGGTTGTAGCTTGAAGCAAGAAGTTAAACTAGCTTTATGGGAAGTTAAGTATAGCAGCAAATTGATAAAGAAACCAAGTTGCCTGTCGTATTTCCTACTTGAACATATGAAATTGTGAAAAGAATAATAAGATGGTTTGTCATTAGACATAACGTATTTGCTATGTGTGTTGAGTACGCATAACGTTGTATAAGTGAGTATCACTTGTTGTACTTATATTTGTTTAAAAGATAAATCGTTATGTTAGTCTTATCGCTCTTTCTTGAATAATCTGGAGTTAAAATTTTATCCGTCTGGGGTGGAGCTTCGGTGATACACGGGACGTGGTCCGAGAAATACCGTGCCCGAGGTCGGGGGCTGTGCGGGCTCTGAGGAGTTCAGGTTAGTATGCAGGGTTATGCACCATGCAGTGCATGTAGCGTCACGAGACTGGCTGATCCGGAGGCGATGCGGGAGTAAGTTTGCGCCGTCTCGGGGTTATACCTGCATGCTGCAGGCGTGCGAGTGGCCTATCACCGGACTGGGAGTCGGGATTGAGCGCGAATGAGGATGTAAGGCGAGTGGCCACTGTTTCGATCATTATGACCTAGGCAGACGTATTACAGTTACCTATTGTTGCTGCTTGTTTTGTGATGTGGCACTATGCGGTTTATTGGTTGTTTCCGCTGTATTTGTAAAAGTGGTTTTAAAATGATATGTTTCATTTAAGTACTTCTGATTTCGTACCAAGTACTGTTATCTGCTGACCTCTCCTTGGAAATTTGCGTTAAATCTGCATGGTAAAGGGCAAGCGGTCTTTTGGAATCACTTGTCAGCCCAGGATCCTACGTTGGTGTCGGGAGCTCATGCAGGGCTACTGCACTTTTTAGTATGATCTCATATTTGTAGATAGTTTTATCTGATCGGGTATGGCGGGGCCACTGTCACTTGTGGTTATATATTTGCTTAGAAGTGCATGAGTCGTATGTTATCACGATGTCCGGATATAGCTTGCTTCTTTAAAACATGATTATATATATATCTTAGAAAGGCGTGTTTTCTCGCATGTCTGACATACTTTATTTTATAAAGCCCCATTTGTTATCTTGCTTTATGTTTAAGTGATTACTCACGATGTATGACTACTTGGGTGCCGGTGAGGCACGATCCGGGCTTGAGCGAATTATTATGATGATATTTTAAAAGAATATGATATAGCGGTGAAGCGTATGTGTGTTAGCTGAGCGTGGTTTTTCTTGCGATGTCTTTTGACTTGAGTCTAATTAATAAGAATCTTGAAGTATTTCAAAAAAAATTACGAATGTCGTTTTGAAAGAAAGTAATGCTTGGTTTTAAAAAGCTTAAAGAGTTATCACTAGGCTTTATGGGAAGTTAGAAGTATAACGACTTAAGAAGATAAGAAAGGGCAGTTTACTTAATTGTTTATGAGCGCCTTGTTTTGATTACCGGAAATGAGAATAAGTATCGAGACAAACCCTTTGCGGCGCTAATAAAGGGAAATGTATTGACTAATTAAGTATTATGAGAAACGTTGAAACCTCCATCTGCGTAGAAGCTAAGATGAGGAAAAAATGATATTACATTTCCCTAGATCATGAAATTTTGCTTTAATAAGATTGTTATGAACAAGTATAACTGCTTTACTTGCATAAGGCATATGTTTCTCAATTGTTTTAAAAGAGAATTATATTATTAAGTGATTAAGACTATGAACTTCTGAAACACTTTCAAAAATGAAGAGACTTAAGTATTTGAACTTAGGCAATGACTTGAAACTTTTGGAAAAGAAGGTTATTACTTGTCTTTAAAAGGAAATTGTTTTAAGTTTGCTTAAAAAAGATAGTAAGCTCAATTTTTTTGCAATACTTCGGGTATCGTGTGACTTTTTGTAGAAAGAACGCGGATCTCTTTTAAAAAGAATTAATGCTCTCACGTGTGCTTTGGGGATAAAAACTAGAAGCTTGTTGGCGTAAAATAGAAAGTACCTTGTGTGAATAACTTCGGCTATGTTTGGTTTTGTGATAACTTTACTTGTAATACTTTCTTGAAATAAGGTTTGATAAGTAAACATGTTAAGGATCTTCGTGTGTTGAGTGTCTTGCATGATGTTTGTGTAAGAGGTTATTAACTTATTGTGCTTATGTTGTTTAACGATAAGTCGTTGTGCTAGTATTATATCACTCGCCTCTTACGGCGCTTGATATCACGGGGTTAAATTTTGGCCCCGTCTGAGTACACCTCGGAGGCGATCTGTGTGACTATGATTTGAGATACCTCGTGTATGCGGGTCGAGGTGGCCTATGCGGGCTACGAGAGAGTTCGAGTTGAGTGTGCGGTCTATATGGCCGTGCGGTTACATGTGGCCATGCGGTGCGAGTCCCGGGGGCGATGCTTGAGGAGTAGCTACCACTCGATCGAGGAATACCTCATGCGGGCCTATGTGTATGTGGCCTATCGCGGGTGCGGGAAGTTCCGAGTTGTAGCATTGATCACCCGAGAAATGAGTGGCCGGCGATCATATGGCGCGATTACAGAAAGAACCTGCGTGATACTGATTTTATGGTTTTTAGTAGTCGGCTATGCGCTTACATACTCGCACCCCGTCTTTACAGTTTTATTATGATACATAGTGGGACACGAAGATTGTTCATGTGTATTCCTTGGTGCTTTTATATCATGTTGCTGGCAAGCGGTGGGAAGGTATTCCACGAGGCGTGATTGATGTTGTGGGCGTGAGACCCACGTAGTTATATTTGAGTGATGACTTTGGCGTGAGTCACGACTTGACATATTTGCCCCTTATTTATTGTGAGGCGTAGTTTGGTTGCTCATACATGTCTCCTGCTTTGCCATATGACTCTGCCCCATGATTTCATTTCTGATATTTTGAGTTCGCATACTTGGTACTGTTGTCTTGCGAAACCTCGAGAGAAATTTGCGTTCAATCTGGCATGGTAGAGAAATTACACCGATCGTTGATCCTCTACCGTAAGGTCACGGTTCGAGGCGTTTGGAAAGCTACGTTTCTCGGAGAGCTTATCGGTGGTATAGTCCTGCATCGTTGTAGGTACGCATTCGAGGGTATGGCGGGCCACATCCGCCATACGTTATTATATCATTCTTAAGTGCCTGTAATGCATTTGTTAGCCAGAGCGAGTTCATGTAAAAGGGATATGGCAGCCATTCGAGTTCGAAGTTTTATGTTTATATATATCTTGTAGGGAAAATGACTTTTCTCCAGAAAAAGCACATTTCTCGCCATTTTGTTTCATGTTTTGTTTTATATTATTGATTACTGTGGTGTATGTCTACTTGGGTGCGGGTAAGGCGCTGATCCACGAGAACCGGGCGAAGTCGTGACAACACGCCCCTAACAGGCGTGTAAAATTCTGCTTAATAATTAATACTGCTAGTGATTGAATAACTTGAATGCCATTTTTGGCCGCCAAAGTACAAAATGCAAGTCTTATCAATTCCTTTTTCAATCAAGTTGTTTGAAGTCTTACGTATTTATATAAGCGCGATTGATTATAACAACTACAATCTGATCATTATATGCGCGTCGGCGATTACAGCTATCGACCAAATTGTATTTCAATTTCAAATGGCTATGGCGTTTCATTTGATTTAGGCTTCGATATCCATAACAACTTATGAATCTCGATTTGCATATATCTATTGTTTGTTAAAATGTAAAAAGCTCTGACAATATGTAATCTTATAACACTTAAGAGAACAAGATTGTTACCTTAGCGAGCCTATAATCGAACTTCTAAGATCGGAAGTCGGCTCACACAGCGACCCTCTACCGCGCTCTCGCCTTGATACTCCAATCCACGGCAGGAAGCCGCTGTAGAGTTCCTGAATGACTTTCCTTGATTTCAATCCAAACCTATGAAAGCAACAGGTTTTCACGCACGACTAATCAAAAAGCGACACTTTTCGGGATCTTTCTATTGAGATACCCGCCTGACATACCCCTTAGGAACCTTGGTTTAAAGTATTGAGATTATTGAGACAACAAGCGAAAATTTTTGTTCTTCCGTCATACCTAACGAGGGCTCACTCCAATGAGTCTTCAAGAAGTTTTCAATTTTTTCTAAGTGCTAGAAAGTCTTGTCTTTAACTACTAGTTGTTATTATATAACAACATTGGAGAAATTCGAATTAGAACAAATGGGTGGCTTGGTTGCATTTGTTAAGATCAAGCCAAAGTGGGCTCTTTGACCTTAGTCGATAAACTCGAGCTCTTAGCTTGCAATTGGTCATCTTTCACGTTGGTCAAATGACGCTTCCAATGTAGTCCGTTCGACCATGACCCGTCGAGGGTGACCGCGTGTCACTTCTCCATGTCATGATATTTCATTTCAGAGCATTTCCATGAATTAGATAAATTTTTGCCGAGTCACCGAATCTGCCAACATTTTTGCGCTGCAGTTCCTAACTACGTGCGTTCTTATAAGCGTATCACGAAATTGCGGGGTGTAGCGTGATTGCTTGGCATAGTTAAAATGAAATATTTTATATGTGTTTGGTACATGATGTTTTGGTAACTTGGCATAGCTAGATGAAAGATTTTATATGTGTTTGGTACATGATGATTTAGTACCTTGACATAGCTAAATGAAAGATTTTAATGGTGGTATATGAGGATGTTGGTACCAATGGTTTCATTTCCTTTAGGACAAGATGAGTTAAATTACACAAGATTGCTAGGATGTGGGTTCAACTCCCATGTGGTATGTTGTTTATATGAGCAGGCGTTCATGATTTTGACATGGCTTCCTACTTTGAAAAATGCGTTATTCTGATGGTCTGATGATACAAGGTATAGTTGACTCACGATTTTATGTAATACGGTAGGATCTTTGTATTTGATTTTCATACGCCTGTCGTTTCCTTTATGCGATTATGATCTTATTTGTTGTACTTTATTTAGTTCCATACTTAGTACTGTTATGCGGCCAGCCCGGGAGCTGCGTTCATGTCTGCGGTGCAGGTGCTCGATAGTGGATCCGTGAGCTTAGGATCTTGTTGACATTTTAGGACAGATCGATATTAGGAGCTTGTCATTATGGCTGGTACGTTCGAGTGCAGCGGGGCCTTGTCCCGTCATAGTATTTGTCCAAAATCTTGGGGTCTATATTCGTATGTAAATTTGGGTGGCTAGAGTTATTGTGTTGAGCATGTAGCCCTTTGGGTGTTATATATTATGGCGACCTTTCAGAAACTGTAGTTAAAAAAAAAGTGTTATTTATATTCGCGATTTATTGTGTTGTATGAATATAAGGGTGCACAGAGTAAGGCACGATCGCGAGCAGGTTTGGGCATGACAATAACCCACGATCTAGCCTCTTCGCTGGTTTCGTGTTGGCCTCACCGCACTGTACCGTACATGCCGCCGAATAAAACCTGGCGACAATGCGAATCACGGCTAGCCTAGTTAGTAATAGAATTGCGTCCTCGCTGGCGCTATAGTCTTCCACGGCCAGGAAAGTGGATGTCACGACCAAACCGGGCCATTTGGTGCCTACACGGCACCGCTACGGTATCGTGAGGAGAATAGTAGCGGAACATATAGAACTTCGTAAATACTAAAGCGATAAATATCAACGAGTTGGCGGATAAGGTACTTAGTAAAAAAAAATACATGATCCAAAATAAAATAAACGATGCGTTTGTTCTTAAAGCCCGATCCTGATGTATTTGCGGACCTCACAGAATAACAAGCGTGTGGGACGGGGCCCGCCCGTACCCACTGAATATCTGACAACCAGCCAAGATCATACGGGGATCGAACGAGAATAAGCCTGCGGAGGTAAATGAGTTTCCCAAACACGAGCAGTGATCCTAAGAGTGAGGATCGAACTGTATACTCTACTGCGGCATGAGCGGCCCAGAAGGAGGTCGGTCTGGCATATACCAAATATGTAGGCGAAATGCGTAATGAACTTCGTAAGTCTAAAATAAAGGCTGGAGACATGTATGATAACTTCAATTAACGATTGCTTTGTGCCTTACTAACAATGAGAGTAAACAGAGTATACTTTCTTTGCATAAAATAGGAGGCTCGTGATCAAAGTGGGCCACGCGTAGTGATTCATTCGCGATCCTACTCTGGGACTATTTCGCGCGTAGGTCGTGGACATGATGATGCAACCCCATAGCGCCAAGTGTATCCGCGTGGGTCGTGTGGAATGCGTGAGGTATTCCTCATGGGACTATTTCACCCGCATGACTATTTCACGGTGGGCCCGATGAGTACAAAGCGCGCTCGCGTCATGGGTAGCAAATCCGTGGAATTAGTAGTAACACAGGGCTTTACCCGTAAGAATAACATAAACTAGCACAATGGCTATAGAAACATCATAACATAAGCACTCTGAACTTATCATACATAACATAGCGCTAGGAACATCCTAACATAACGTAAGCGCTACGGAGCTTATCATACATAACATAAGCGAGTTAGAAATCCACAACTTCTTATTAGTCTTATTCGTATCTGCTACCATTTTAGTTTGTAAGGCGCTAACATGTCATTATAACAATCCAGAATTTAACCCAAAGTACTACATACTTCTACTCTTTTAAAAATTACTCTTTTTCATATAAAACTTCCGAGATACTAATAGCAGTAGTATCGAGTCACGTCTATTTTTTCAAGATGATCCTGATACCTTTTAGAAATACATTTGAAACCTGGCTTCTAAATCAGTGACCTTTCTTTAAAACCTTAAGCAATTGATGCCTTCAAATCGATTTGTCTTTCATTATTTAGTCATTTATCATGCTTACATTACTTAGAGTAAACCGCTCTTTTAGAATTTTCCATAAAGCTTATTATAACGACTTCCCGTAGTAGTTATCTTAGTTTTATGCTTTAGATAATTTCATTCTTCCTTATATCGAGGACTTATACTTTTAAAGCGAAACAAGTATCATATATTTTTAAAATGCTTCAAGTCCGCAACTTTTAGAAAACAAGATATCCTTAATATTTTTAAACAGTGAGTTAATTCCTAACTCGACGAACTTGGACATTAAAATAAGCCAAGGATATCAAATGGACTAGATTGTCAAAATCTGCGTCGTGCCGTACTATATGTTTACAACTATTCATGCTCGAGAGATAAAGAAAGTTCCACATGCCTCTTGGTTCGATCCAACACTAAGTCGATATGCACGCCCGTAGTATGTCGACTATAATGACCATGTCGTTTATTAACTTCTAGTTTCAGCGTAGAATATTCTAAGTGCAAAGTCACTAAATTCTCGAAAAATCGGACATCACTTCCTTTGTTTCTACATACTTTTCCACCTTTTTGAAGGCGAATTCATTAACCAAACACGCCACATTTAAGGCTCAACAATGTAGTTATCAATAGGGGATTACTGCAGCAAGGCGTGTAAAATTCCGCCTAATTAATATCAAACTAGTCCAACATACAAAGTCATTCTCGGCCAAGGTGTAACAACATATCAACCTTTCCAATTCCTTTTCAATTCAAGTTGTTTAGTATAACATGTTATCAAGCGCGATCGATTATAACTCTACAATCTTGGTAGGTAGCGTCACGGCGATTCTAATGCGACCAGGTGTATTTCAATTTCAAGTAAACTCGAATGTCAATTGGATTTAGGCTACTACAATCCATATCATATAAATCTTCAACACATAATACTTCATGCTAGCTAAAATGTAAGGCTACAATGATATGTAATCTTGTAACATAAGAAAACAAGATTGTTACCTTAGCGACCTTAATCGGCTTAGATCGAAGTCGCTCCTAGCAACTTAGAGCCTCTCCTTGACACTCGTGCACTACATGAAGCCATAGAAGATCTAAACAACTTCCCTTAAGTTCCCGATCAAAACCTAGGAAAGTGACTAGGTTTTCACCTTGCACTAATCTGGCCAGCTTTTCGAAATCTTTCTATTGAGATACACTTACAATACCCTTAGGTACCTTGGTTTTAAAGTGTGGAGCTTATTGGACAACAAACAAAATTTTTCTCTCAAATGGATGCCTAACAGCAAAGCGAAACTTATGAGGTCTTGAGTTTCTTGAAATTTTTTCCTAAGTATGGAAGCCTTGTGCTTGCTACTAGTATGTATATATAACAATATGGAGGGTTAAGATTAGAACAAATGGGTGGCCTAGATGAGTTTGAGAGATTCTAGCAGTGGCATTGGACTTAGTCAGCGATGTCAAGCTCTGTGCCATGAGACTTGGTATCTCTTTAATGGTCAAATGACCATTTTGGCCATTCCAAATCATCAAAAAGAGACCAAGGGGTGGCGTGTTTATTAGCTAAAGTTGAAATCATGATATTCCCGTTTCACAGCATTTCCATAATTTCGATAAATATTTACTCGTCTAAAATCACTTAACATTTTTGAGTTGCTTGCGTGCGATTCTTATAGCGTATCACGGAATTCAGGGTGTAATATTCTTTGCCCAGCAGAGAACATTGTTCGTCCTTTGAATGTTGTTTTGGGAAGTCAAACTTAGGACAGGAATAGCGACATATTCTCATACGACCCCTACGTACCAATAATGCCACACGTGGCCGCGTAGCACATATGATACTAATACTAAAATGTCCGGTTTGAACCCATAATGTGTCGATGTCGGTTATCTGCGTAAAGCTTCTATGTGACTGCGGGCTTACTAATAAACTTTCTGGATAAGCTTGCATATCGCGACCATTGAATCGAAGTCACGGACCAAATAAGCTGAACCTCGGCATCACATCCGAACCAGCCAATTGTGATCTACAGCTTTCTTACATACAAGGCCTCATCAAGGGCCATCACAGAATCTTTGGAAGGGTATACTGTTATCGATGCGTAACTCAATAAGAGGCAAATAATTTCTTCCGTGCAACTTTCACGAAATCAAATAACATCCGGACGCAACCTATCCTCGAGATCCACGGATATCAGCTACGCACTTTGTCCGTGTCGATGCGAGGGTGTAATCACAACTCTTGAGACTACTTTGTGTGTCCCTAATCCACTTCTAAAAACCTCCGAAGTTACTCCGTGTCGAGATGCATGCATGCGAGCATAATAAGCGTAGGAACCCCGTCGCGATCTCGCCAATCTACACTGCTATATAAGCTAAGCATTAAACCTCGGTAGAGTAAGTGGTCATAACCGGAAGGACACGAGTGGTTTCGCGATGACCTATTTACTATGACCTTGAGTCGCGCTTCTACTCTGAGTATGATGCCACCACTGTAACAAGATCCACATTCAAATGCTTGCCTCCGTATCTAGGAAGTCCGGGATCTAAATGTCATTTGTAATAGCCCTGGGCTTCTGGTGTTCAACGCTTGGCTGCTTTACTTAATTAGGACATTAATGGCAGCAACTTCGCTCGTCCATGCTTGAGCCATCTTGCGATACAACATGCGAGGTCGCGACCTTACGGCTTAGGCCGACCCAGGAACAATTGAAGCGATAAGCCGCTGCGTGCCTCGCAAACACATTGACTAGGGCACTGCGGTAGCGAGATGCGCGCAATCTATCCTCCGTATCATAGCACCCGTCCGGTGCTACTCAAACCAAACTCTTCCACGCTATAGGAGAAGCGGTATCTCGATATCATATCATAAGCTGGATCCTCAATTGTCGCCTCTTTTACCTCTCCGGCGAAGGAAAGGCTTCGGCGACCTGCCGGATCGAACTTTGTTCACCTTCGAGCAAATAATCGAACCCGCCGATTTCCATTGGTGATGAATCTCGGACCACGTCCGCAATACCTCTGGTACCCGTCAAATGGACTACCAGTAGATCCGCGACTGAGAGCATGCGTAATTGTCTTGGCTTTCCCGGATGGTATAGGATATCAATATCGCGATCGGCGGAGTAACTCTAACCACCTTGTGTGATCTGCAGTCGCGAGCTTTCAGTACTGCCTCTGTCGAAGATATCTGGAGGCTCTTGTGAGTGCTGCGCTTCAATATCTCGTGAAGTCCATATAAGGGATGCCTCACTAAATGCTAAGATATGATTAAAGCTACATGTGACTACAAATGCGTGAGTAAGCGTAATTCCCTTACATGTTTCCCTAACGGCGCCGGGAAAACATAGGCTCACAACGCTTATCGTGTTGCGTTCGGTAGCGAGCCTAATGACACTGACGTGTTACAATAAGCCAACCTAACCCTCACAGTCTCTTAGGAGGGTTAGAAGCTGTATGGTCGAGTCGACTTATCTTCAGCCAAGCGGTTGGAAGCCTTTCCCACATCTTTGCGCGAAATATTCGGTATCCTTAATCTCAATTATGGTTCATGTTTCCATAATCACTGTGTTGATTACTTTGATTGGGCCAGCAAATGTGGCGTGTTTGGTTATTGTATCGTCAAAAAGGTGGCAGCAGTAGAAACAAAGGAGAACCATTTTCCGTAGAATTAGTGACTTAGTACTTAGAATAATTCTCACGTTAGAGAGTTGAAAGGTTAATGGACATATGTGACCATAATAGGTTGAAGTGATGCACTAAGTATAGCGTATCCTAACACTGTAAGTGGAGTAGCTATCCCAAAGGTTGGAGTACTTTGGAGCATTTTGCTAACATGTCGAAAGTAATAACATGCCAGTATATGAATACTCTTCCTTCCTTTCGCTATGATTCTATGTAATGTGGAATACTTGTGGTATCATTTTGATTATTTCATCTTCCTCTTAGAGAAGTTAAGAGGTAGTTGTGTGATTTCTTTAGTATGTAGAACTTTCACTATCTTTGAAGCGTGACTTGTTGCACGTATGTGTAGTGCAGTGAGCGTCACAACCCTTGATATCCGCTTTACTGGTTTTGGCTGAATAGCCATAAGCGGAGAGTTAGAGATTAACTCACTTCTTTGAAAGTATTAAGGATGTCTAATGTTGTATTAAAGTTAAAGTGGACTTGAAGAGTTTTTAATGCTGGGATAACTTGTTCCGCTTTTGACGTATAAGTCACTTGGATAGAGAAATTGTATTTGGCTTAAGGTATAAAAGAGTGAATATAACATTGACTTTGTAGAGAGCCAGTTGGTTATATTTGCTTTATGGAAAAGACAAATGGCTGTATTTACAGGTGAAAAGGCGATTTGATTTTAAAGCGTCAATTGCCTAAGGTTTCTGTAATAAAGCTGGAGTCTTTGTTTTCTAAAGGTTAAGAGAGACTAGTGTATTTTTGAAGGTTATGAGAATTGATTTGAAAGTATATAATGCTGGTTTCAAAGAAAGTAGAAGTCTCACCCAGTTATAAAAGCGAATCAAATTGGTCCCTAAACCATAAAGGGTTATAACGGCTTTATGGGAAGTTAGTTACTCTTGACCCATTTATGGAAGGTTAAGAGAATGGTTTTCTACAATAAAGTAATCAGCTGAAATAACTTGTATGAAGGAAGAGGCAAATTGTTTTAAGCGTACCAATTGCTTAAGAGTTTTTAATAAAGTTAAGTCACTTGATTTAGAAGTTCCGGTATTGTATTTTTCTCTAAAAAGGTATTGTGGATCTGTCTTGAAAGCGTGGATACAGGACTTACATCTTCTACGATTTAGTGATTGGGAAGTTTTTATTTGGAAAAGGAGTCTTTTGAAAAGAAAATGCACGTGCGTAGTACTCTTTGGCTTGTTAAATAAGAATTATTCTATTTCAGGTATACGATACAGTACTTGACATGTTAAATAAAGAATTATTCTATTTGTTGTACGATAAGTACTTTGGCTAAACATTAAATAAAATTATTCTATTTATGCCACGATAAAGTACTTTTGGCTTGTTAAATAAGAATTATTCTATTTTGGTGTCTCCGATAAGTCACTTTGAAAGCTTGGATTAAATAAGAATTATTCTATTTCAAGGGTACGGATAAATTACTTTGGCTCTGTTAAATAAGAATTATTGATTTGTGCCCCGATGAAGTACTTTGGCTTGATTAAATGAGAATTATTCACATTTCAGGCTGATAAGTGCTTTCTTTGTTTCATAATAAGAATTATTATTCAGGTTACACGATAAAGTACTCTCTTTGGCTTGTTAAATAAGAATTATTCTTATTTATTATACTGGAGTAAGTTACTTCTTTGGCTTGTTAAATGAGTGAATTATTCTATTTGTGGCCTACACGATAAAGTACTTTGGCTTGTTAAATAAGAATTATTCTATTTCAAGCCTTACGATAAGTTACTTTTGGCTTGAGTTAAATGAGGAATTATTCTATTTGTGCTCTGATAAATTACTTTGGCTTGTTAAATGAGAATTTTTCTATTTGTGCCTCGATAAAGGTACTTTGGCTTGATTAAATAAGAATTATTCTATAGTGGTTGCGCCTTGATAAGTATTTTGAAGCTTGGTTAATTGAGAATTAGCCTATATGCGATGGTGATAGCGCTTTGAAAGTGCATAAGTATTATGTTTTATTACGTTCACGCGACTCCGGTTGGAGAAGTAGAATTTGTCTTTATTTGTAAGTTACTTGGGCGTCGACAGTGATGCATATAAGATTCCACGGATATGCGCCAGTTATTTGTAGCACTTGGGTTAAATTCTCGATTTTATAAAAGACATGGTGAAGTGCTTATGTCTTTGTTTGATGGCTCTGATCGAGATAGGGTAAGAGTATAAATGAGGCGCCCCAAGGCGTTATCTACCACCTACTCTGAGGTAAGAGTATAAGTGAGGAGTAAACTTTCAAGAGCGTTATGCGCACCCAGACATGTGTTGTTGTTGGCAATAACCGTCGAGATAGGGTAAAAGAGATGGTATCATGAGGCAGAAAGCCTCAAGACGTTATACCACCTTCTCTGAGAGTAAGAATATAAACGTGAAATGCAAGCCTCCGAGACGTTATACCACCGCTTTGATCGATATTACGAATGAAGGTGCGTAGAGATCCATGGGTTATATTTGACACTTATCACGCTAATGCGTCGATGATGCTAAATTCCACTTTAGGCGTAAGATATATAGATGTATTGTGTATGCGTATGCCATGTGGTCGAAATGAGCGCGATGCCACGCGCGCGTTTACACGTAGTTATATTTGACACTTATAGTCGCTTCAGCCGATTGGGATTCCGAATGCCACACTTTGATATTTTGGCGTGACTTGATCGTGTCCCCGGTTCGGGGTCGGTCTGCAAAGATAATGCCGTCCCTCCATAAAAAGTGGTCTGATTGTGTTATGAAAGATAAGTAAGTTATATGGTAAATTGAACTTAATGATTTTCCTAATCATGTGCATAAGAGCGCCGACTTCATAACTCTTTATTGAAAATGGGAAAAGATAATAAGCTACGATTAAGTTCATAAAGGTAATGACACCGCAGGACATCTGCATGTACTTTTTAGTACTTGTCTGTCATTCTTTGTACAATACGATTATGATCTGTTTAATGCGACACATTTACTCGCTCCATATTCGCATTTTTGTAATGCGACTCTTCCGAATGCTGCGTTCATGCTGCCCATGCAGTTTTAGAGTACGGGTGTGCCGTAATACTACTGCCTTAGGATCTCGGTTCAGAGCTTTTTCGAGAGAAAGCTCCCATTTACCCTCGTGAAACAGCTACTATGGTACAGCTTTCCACGAGGTAGTAAGACTCACGATATTGCCCAGGTATGGCGGCCCTCGCCCTGTCCTTACGCCTGTTATAAGTTAAAACTCATATGAGGAATCTCTGTGAGTCACATATTGCTGGTGCTGTTTTGTAAAGAAATGAGCAAATCGCTTAGGTTATATATATATGGGAAGCGTAGCTCCCCCATAAAGCTAACCTGCTGCTTATTTCTGTTGTTTTATTTTATAAGTTTTCAGGTATGTTCCACGACATTATCTACGATGTTTATCTGTAAGGTGCTCCGCCAGTAGTACACTAGTCACGCCCGGCTTAAAATTCGGAGTCGTGAAAATAAAATACAAATTCAAGCCAACGTCACGAATCACCTTAACATCACAAAAGCTGGCATCTGTGGTCTGAAGTGATCACTCCATTCGCATATTCACTTCACATAAAAGAAATGATCACTTAGTTCTCACCAACACGTTGTTCGACTTTCTTCTAACTTTCTGGTCGGTCACTTTCTCGTACACGAACTCTTTCTAGTACCGCATACCACACTCAAATAAGTCCGCGTCAATTTCACAACCCCGAGTTACCACTCGAACTTGGTGTCACTAGCCTCAATTCCTCGCCGAGCGTTCCTGGCCTTCACGATAGCTCGATTCTCGGCCTGAACAATATCCACGAACTCAAGCGATATATCAATTACCTAAACTTGGGCTTAGCACCCTCGTGACTTCACCATGACCACTTTCTAATCGACTTACCCCACGAGCGAGCGGGTTGACCGCGAATGTCTCCTCAACCGACCCATAATGCACTTTGAGCACTCTTTTGTTCTCGATCCGTACAACCTTACCTTATACAAGTCACGAAAGCTACCATCATCCTGTACACAACCCAAGGAATTATCCTGTCAATATGTTTCTGACGCATACACAAGTGTTTGACAAAGCATTAACTAACCGTAAAATCTTTTCTCGGGGCGGCACTACCTACATCTAAGGTCTCAACGTGTAATATTCTAAGGTTCACACCTTCCATAAATTTCCCATACTTACCTTTCAACTAACCATGTTTTCTAACTCACAAATAACACAACGCTATCCGCATACACACAATAATAAGATCATTATATCAAGCATACTAAGCTCACAGGGTTAAGGATATACACTGTATCTACCGCTTGCTCTAATCATAGGCACATCTGCAGGCGCATAGGTCGAAGGTGATGAACCAGCCATGATCTGGCCGAGTCTCTTCATCCGCTACCCTCTGGTCCGACAATTTCTCGCAAAATGGCCCCGCCGTCGCATGTAAAACAACCTCCGAACCAGCACGACCCCTGCACTCCGCTTATGGATTCTACCGCAACGGCCACCGAGGTAAGGGTGGCTCATCTGTCAATACCACTACTCAAAAACTGAACCCTTGGAGCTCCGACCGCCTCAATACTGATGCCCCAAGATGTGGAGGACAACTCAGACTTTGGCGAGGCACATAACTAGTTCGGCTGCCGCGGTCCGCCTCGAAAGTCGCCAAAAGACCTGCCATGCCCGCCTCTTCTGCTGATCCCGCCATTCCGCCGACCTCCGCTGCTCACACCTTTTGATGCGTATAAGCTCGCACGCGGGCAATGTCCATGCCCGGGAAGAGCTACACTGAGCAAGCCTCGCCAAGAGTCATCGAGCCTGTGACTTAGCGGTGCACTCGCCCTCCATATTTGCCACTAACGCCGGGACATATCGGGCCAACGAGTCGACCTCCACGTTGTACCCCGCACGCCCGCCCCGCCTCAACACCAAAAATCGTCGCGACGAGCCCTCCTCATGCGTAGGGCAAGAAATGTGCAAGAAAAGCCCCTGAGAACTCGTCCCATACAGCTGGAAGCGCATGCTCCCCCCGGGACAGCTCCCTTGAATCAAACCACGACCGCAGATCACACGGCCGACGCGAACCTAAGACCACCGACTCGGATCCGCCTCGATCACTTTACGATCCAGAATCGCTTGATAAACTCCTGAGGGTCATCCTCAGCTCTCGATCCATAGAACACTGGTGGACTGCAACTTAAGAAGTCCCGAAGTCTCCAACTATCGGCCCTGGGGTGCACTACTGGTACCCCCGGCTCCCGTCTGTCCTCAAGTCTCGCCATAAACCTAACTAGTAACTGGGCCATCTCCTTGCAACCCATATCCTCTGTTCCCGCCGCGGGGTGGAGGCTCGTGCATCGTGGTCTCAGCAGCCTAATCGCCATGCTCTAAACTTCTGGCCGGGCGGCATCGCAGAATCCGCCGTCGTAGCACCACCTCGTAAGCGGGCCTGCTCGGTAACCTCCGTGCTCTACTCGCAGCCTCCTCGCCGCTTGCTTCCTGGGCTCGTTGCCTTGCGTGGAGGCATAACTGATATAAAAGAATACGTCAGAGGGAGTCCAACTTACAACACAGCTCTAAGGCACGATCTCAGAGTGAGAAGAATGGAAACCAATCCTAAATGTCTCTGCAGACCTCCTCGATTATAGATGTGGCGCATGACACGCGATAATCAAGACTCTACTGAACCTGCCTCAGACACTTTCGAGGACTAACTGCTCACGATACCACTTTTGTCACGACCATCCTGGCGTGGATCGTGCCTACCCCCACCCTAGTGATACAACATCCGAGAGAAAATCAGAAATAAAACTTAAACATGAAACAAGAGATAAAGTATGAAACAAAGCAGCCAAAACGGTCACCTTCATGTATATATATATATAACCGAACATTACATCATTTACAACCCTGCCCACAATAAGATACTACGGACTCTCTAAGAGTGTAACAACAACTATGACGGACAGGGGCCTCACATACCTCGAATGTACAAGTACCTTCAAGTGGGACTATACTAAAAGATAAGCCTCCTGAGAAACGGAGCTTTCCAATATCTTTGACGTGATCCTATGAGCGAGGATCCACAACCGATGTACTTCACCGCGGTGATGAACGCAGCCTCGAAGGCGAGGTCTGCAGTACCAAGTACTGTGCAAAATCAGAAATACTATAAATGAAATCATAATAGTCTATATAAAGCGAGACATGTATGATAACCAAACTATGATCCATAATATATAAACAAATATGTCAAGTCGTGACTCACGCCTCAAAGTCATTACTCAAATATAACAACGGGTCTCACGCCACAACATCAATCATGCCGTGGAATACCTTCTCCGCCGGCAATGCATGATATAATCACACCAAGAAGTACATGAACACCAGTCCCACTCGAGTCATAAAAACCGTGACGGGGCAATCTGACGGCTAACTACCGATACTAAGCCGCATCATCAATCGACCGGAAAGTACGAAAGCCAACTACCGATACCAAAGCCGCACCAACAAATCTATATAACCAAACCACGGCCGACCTGTGGCAAGTACGAAAGCCAACTACGGATACTCAAGCTGCGCGCGCGTGGCGGGGCACGAAGACTAACTACCGATACTGCCGGAATCACGAGACTTCGTCACAAAACTGAACGGGCAAGCACGAAGGCCAACTACCGTGATACTGCCGAAACAGCCACGACCGGGCAAGTACGAGCCAACTACCGATACTGCCGAATCAGTAAAACCTCATGGAGAGCTAGTCCATGGAATAATAATCCTAATGGAACTGCATGGGCCACCCAACGTGTCGATGGGTCCATCAATCAAGAACAACATGACCGCCCTCCATCGAGACGCGGTAACATAAGATACAACACTTGCACAACAAGGCTATCACACGCAAACATAGGCAAGTTACACACAACTCAAGGTACTTTCATTTTATGACAAAGTCCGTGCTTTAATCCCCAAAGTACTACGTACATTAAATTCTTTTTAGAAGATCCATTTCTTTTACGAAAGTCACCCGATACCCGTAGTATCAAAATAAAGTGACTAACATTTTAATTAAACCAAAACAACTTCCAGACTTTCCTTTTAAACCAAATTAAGACAATACCATGCCTTCTTTTTAGACCAAAACACTTCTCCTTTTTAAAGTCAAGTTACCATTTTAAAACCAATGATAAAACCATTCCTTTGTTTTCATAAAGTCGTTATAACTAACTTCCCATAAAGTTTATAACACTTTATGTTCTAAACCAAAACTCTTTAATCTCCACAAGTCTCTTTCTTTTAAAACAACAACAAGTATTCTTTTAAAACCCAACTAACTTACTCTTTCAAAACAAGTAACCTATACCTAAAATCAAGTTACTTCTCTTTTCCGAAAACAAGTCGTTATAAGTCAAGTCTCTTATCTTTCAAGATCAAGTCTCTTAACTCCTAAAATCAATAAACCATTCTTTTACCTACATAAAGTCGTTATAACTAACTTCCCATAAAGCTATTATAACACCCATGTTTTAAACCAACCAATTCACTTAGCACGTATGCGCCTACCGTACTACATAGTTCACAACAATCATGCTAGAAATTATAGGAAGAGGTTCACATACCTCGCGACGATTATCGATAATTAGCAAAACGCCCACAAGATCAGTAACTCGCTAGCCTTTTCCACTCTTCAAGTAGAATACGCTACTCGTGGTAATCGCAACCTATAAAGGCCACAAAACGCCTATCAACTCCTCAGATCTCTTCGTAGAATATTCTAACCGCAAGATTCCTTATTCTACAAAAATTCCTTGGAAGAATCTCCCGTAACCACACAAATCTCCTCTCTACCCGGCCGCTACTGTGCCAACAACTCCTGTGGTTTATACGTCTAACCGGACGTGTACAACACTGCCCCACAAATAAACTACAAGTCTACTGTAAATACAGTCCAATGTAAATACAGTTTAATTCTATCAATCTTCTATCCTCATATAATATACTTAAGTATAATTACTACAACATGTAATATCCAATTACAATAGGGGGACATAGATTATTACCTCGATAAGCCCAAAATTATCCAAGATTATATGTCGATCCTGAGCAACGTTTAGCTCCAAATCCTTACGCTCCAACCCGCTCCAAGCAACCCTTAGAAGTTTCTAAACAACTTCTCTTAACACTTCAACCAAGCTTATGAAGATTTTTCTAGGGTTTCATTTTGCGACTTTTGGAAAAAGTAGTATTTCTGCCCTGGGATACTACTAGGGATACTAGGCCAAGGTATTTCTGACTATACAATAATACTCAGCATTTTCTTACACAAGTGGGGGGAGTGGAAAACAAGACTTAAAGGGAGGAGTATTTTTGCTTGGAAAGGCTTAAGTGTGGAATGAATTTAGTCATCAACTAAGGGGTATATATAGAGGATTAAAGCGGTCAAGATCTACGCAAGGTGTGTGGTCAAGATTGGGCCATGTGTGGGTCCTACCATACCACATGGCCAACGAAATGAGCTTCCAGTGGTACGCCATTTCGGCCAGGAGACAGCTGCTAGCCACTGGTCCTCCAATCGGCCAAGTGACACATGGGGTGACACGTGTCGCCCCGACTAGTCCAAAATATTTCGCTTCCAAAATATCCAAAATACCGAAAATCTCAAAAACAAAGCGGGCCTCACAAAATCAGAATTTCTCCCTGGCCCCACGTGACCATTTCCGAAAATAAAATCTCAAAATTCTAATATAATCCAGAAGTCCAAATACCAAACTGGGAATCCAATTCCCATTAACGAACCTTTTCTTCACAAAACCTGAAACTTTTCCATGAAAAATCACATCTTTCTTTCTTTCCAAAATTTCACGATTCTCGCACGTGACATCCTCACATATATACCTGGAACTACTGGTATATGCTTTTGGTTAGCCTGCTTTCTTATTTCATTATTGTATATCTTGTTTCATGTAAGCTTTTATTTCCATTGATTTTCTCGATGTCAGATCACCAGGGTGCCCTGGTAAGACAGTCACTGCCCGGGTCCGTCGTGACAAAGTGGTATCGTGAGCGCTTAATCCTCGGAAAGTGTCTACTGCACCATATCTAGTAGAGTCTTGATTATCGGTGTGTTGTGCACCACACTTATAATCGTGAGGTCGCAAAATATTTAGGATCGGTTTTCATTCTTCTTACTCCGAGATCGTGCCTTAGAGTGGTTATAAGTTGGACTCCTCGACGATTCTTTTCACCCGCTATGCCTCTACGCAGCAACCGTGAGCCCGGGAGGGCGGCAAAGAGGCCGCGAGTAGAACACGAGAGGTTACGTGGCACGCCGCCATTATCCGAGACAGCTTCATTCGGGGAGTTAGCGACGCCGCTAGCCGAGAGAGTTTAGAGCAAAGAGGTGAGCCACGAGACCACGATACTTGAGCCTCTAGTTCCACGGCCGAGCCGAGGATATGGTTACTAGGAGATGGCCGCTATTAGCTAGGCTTGTAGCGGCGAGATACGCACGAGTCGAGGTTCCTAGACGTGAGTTCACCCTAGATCCGATAGTTTTGAGGCTTCAGACTTCTTGAGTTACACCACCCAGTCCTATGGATTGAGGACCGAAAGATCATCGAGTTTATTCGACATCTGGCCGGATCATGAAAGTGATCAAGACCTCAGAGGCATTTCTAACACACTTCTTGCCCTCGCAGATGAGGAGAGCTCGGGCAGATAGATTTATGAGGTTGAGGCAGAACGGGCGGACGGTTCGGGAATACAGTATAAAGTTTGACTTATTGGCTCGTTATGTCCCCGCATTAGTGGCAGACATGGAGGATAGAGTACGCCGATATGTCACAGGACATGACGATTATCTAGCAGAGAGTTGTACAAGAGTAGCTCTTCATCACCGGACATTGCCCTTCTAAAGCTTACGCACGCCAGACCGAGGGACGTGGAGATTGTGGATTAACCAAGATCAGCGAAGAGGCGAGCACAGGTCCTTTGGTAACTTTCGAGGCGGACCCTCTCAGCAGCAGACTGGTTATGCGCCTCCGCCAGTACGGAGTGGTCCTCCACGGACTTCAGGATGTTCGGGGCATTTAGGAGTTGGTCAGGACTCCAGGGTTTCTGGTTCACAAGTTTGCATAGGTTCTAGCCACGATTCATTTTTCCCTCGATTCACTATGTGGTAGACGCCATCCCGGGAATGTCGTCTTTTACTAATGCTTGTGTTACCGCGCCGCCGTACATGTGAGAGAGAATGTCCTAGCAGGAGGGATACAGGTGGGATGACTTAGCCTACCGTCGCTTGAGGATTCATGGTTCGAGAGGAAGGGGTGTTAGCGAGTGAGGCCACCCCACCCTGCATGGCCGTCATGGTAGGGGTTCTTATGGGGAGTGTCGTACTACTTAGATAGCTTGTTAGGCTTGCGGCCAGCAGGGCCATTTTGCGAGAAATTGTCCGAACAGAGGTGGCGCGGATGTTACGACTCAACCTTCGGGATCAGTGGTTGGTTCATCACCTTCTGTAGTTATGCGCCCAGCAGAGCAAGATTTGATTAGAGCGGCAAAGTGAAAGTGAGGCAGTAGTTACAGGGAGATCTTCAGCCTTAAGAGACCTGTTTAGGTCGTTATGGTAGATACGCGGAGTGCATGTTCGGTTAGCATTGTGTAAGCTGTGATTAGAAAACATGGGTAGTTGAAAAGGGTAAGTCCGGGACGAGAAAATGGGGGCCTTAGAATTTATAATAGTTGGGACCTTGGATGCAAGGCCGCCCGAGTGGATGTTACGGTTGGTCCTTGTCAAGTACTTGGTACGCGTGATATATATTGTGGGATAATTCCACGGGTAGTGTGAGACGGAAGTGGTAGCTTTCATGACGCGAATCGTAAGGTTGTTCCGGACGGAACGAGAGTTTAGTACGGTGGGTCGGGTTGAGGCCATATCGCGAGTCAACCCGCAGCCGGACATGCGGGTCGGTTGAGCGGTCCCGCCAGATGATGTGTCACGAGGTGTTAAGCCCAAGTTAGGTAACCATCGTATGACTTCGTGACGCTGCTCGACCAAGAGCCGGGCCGGAGAGATCAGCCCATCTTGTCTTTCGCTTAGGACTTTACTCGCGGAGGGTTATGCGAGATGTTATCGTGGAAGGTTGTAAGGCGCACGGTTCCTACTTTTTTATGGCAGCAATGAGCCCGGTTTATGGCTATTTTTTTGGGAGGTTTTACCAAAGTGGTTAGGAACTCAAAGTGAGTCTCAGATGTGCATTCACCTCTGCCGACGGCCGTAGTTCCATAATATGTATACGAGACGACGACGTAAATACGACATTAAAATCGGAAAGGATGAAAGATGTGATTTTTCGACTTAAAAGTTTCCTGATCTTGTGAAGGAAAAAGATTCATTAATGAGAATTGGATTCCCATTAGGTATTCTGACTTTTGGAATATTTGAGAATTATGGAATTTTATTTCGAAATTGGTCACGCTGGGCCCACTGGAGAATTTACTGCTTGTGGGCCCACTTTATTTTTTCGGATTTATTTTGGCATTGCAGATATTTTCAAGATGAAATATTTTGACCAGTAGGGGCGATACGTGTCACCCCATGTGGCCCCATGGCCGAAAGAGTGCCACTTGGACGTTTTTTAGTGGGGACAAGTGGCAAGCCACTTGTCCCATTTTTGTGGTGAACACTTGGTTGGCCAACTACCCACACACATGTACCCATCCTCACCACCCACTTGCATTAATCTTGACCCTTGATTCTTCTATATATACCCCCTTAGGTCGAAGACAATTTTCATCCCACACTTAAGCTTCCAAGGCAAAATACTTCCCTCCTCTTTGTAGTTGTTTTCGTCCCCCTTCCCCCACTTGAGTAGAAAATACTTTGGGTATTATTGTATAATCCCAAATACCTTGGCCTAGTATCCCTAGTAGTATTCCAAAGTTATTTCAATACTAGGAGCCCGGAAATACTACTTTATTCCAATAGTCGCAAAATGAAACCCTAGAAAATCTTCATAAGCTTGGTTGAAGTGTTAAGAGAAGTTGTTTAGAAAACTTCTAAGGGTTGCTTGGAGCGGGTCGAGCGTAAGGATTCGAGCTAAACGTTGCTCAGATCTACATATAATCTTGGATAATTTTGGGCTTATCGAGGTAATGATCTTTATCCCCTATCAGAATCGGATATTACATGTTGTAGTAATGTATAGTTGAGTATACTATATGTAGAATGATTATGGAAAAGAATTGAATCGTATTTACATAGATCAGATTTACAATAGACTTGTAGTATTATTGTGGTAGAATTGTACACGCCCAGTTAGACGTGTAACCCCGGGATTATTGGTTCGTAACGCCTCGCTGGAGGAGGAGATTTACGTGGTCGCGGGGAGCGTTTGTTTATTGTCGATAATCGCCGCGAGGTATGTGAACCTCTTCCTATCCTTTCTAGCATGATATTGGTGAAATATATTTAGCGCGTAGACGGGTGTTTAAAGGAAGTTGATTTTCCTTTTGTGTCCTCGACTTGATTCCAAAGTTAAGTGACTTGTTATGAAATATTAAGGACTTGAATTATGTTAAAAGTTGTAAAACCTCACTCGTGAGTAATGGGCGTGTGGTCTTTAAAGAATAAAGTTATTTTGATTTCAAAATAATAACGGTTTTATCATTGATTTAAAATGATAACTTGACTTATAAACAACTTGATTTTGGGAAAGGAGAAGTAACTTGATATGTTACTTGTTTTCAAAAGAGTAAGACACTTGGTTTAAAAGTATATTGCTACTTGACTTTTAAAGGAAAAGTGCCTTTGTTTTAAAAGTTAAGGTATGGAAATTGTTTTGGTTTTACTTTGATGTCTTTTGACTTGAGTTTTAAATAATAAGAATCTTGAAGTATTTCAAAAGAGTTATTAACCATTTTGAAAGAAAAGAAATACTTGGTTTCAAAAGCTTAAGTGTTATACTAGCTTTACGGGAAGTTCAGATAACGACTTAAGGAAGATAGAAGAACGGTTTACTTATTTGTTTATGAAAGTCTTGTATTGATTGGAAAGTGTAGTAAGATGGTTTGATAAGTAAACACGTTAGGATGCTACGTGTGTTAGTGTCTTGTGATGTTTGTGTAGTGGTTTCCTTGTCGTGCTAATGTTGTTTAACGATAAGCCGTTATGTTAGTATTATATTACTCACCTCTCGACATGATATACCGGGGTTGTCGCCTCACGCGAGGTACACCTCAGCAATGCGTGTGACTATGATTCGAGAATACCTCACGCGGGTCCAGGGACCTATGCGAGCTACGAGTTCCGTGTTAGTGCGCGGCCCATGTGGCCACGCGGTCTATGCGGCCACGCGGACTACGAGTCCAGACGATGCCGAGGAGCTACCCTCGACGCGAGGAATACCTCACGCGCCTATGTGTGGCCTATACGAGTCGGGAAGTTCCAGGATTAGACACGCACATTGATACTGCGGGCGAGTGGCCAGCTTCGATCATGTGGCGGTCTAGAAAGACCTCGTGATACCGTTTATGGCATTGTTGGTACTGTGGGTTTTAGTAGTCGGCTATGCCTTCGCATTTCACTCGCACGGTTTTATTATGACACATGCGGGACCCGGTGTTCACGTGTATTCCTTGGTGCTTTTATATCATGGATCGCAGCGGTGAGGAAGGAATTCCACGGGCATGATTGATATTGTGGGCATGAGACCCATGGTTATATTTGAGTAATGACTTTAAGGCGCGAGTCCCGACTTGACACGATCGCCACATATCGTGTATCGTAAATTTGTTATCATATATGTCTTCGCTTTATATAGACTATTATGAATTCATTTACGATATTTTCGATTTCACATACTGGTACCGTTGTCGACCTCGCCTGGGCTGCGTTCATGCCGCAGTAGAGGTACACCAATCGCCGATCCTCGCCATAGGATCACAATTCAGCGCTTTGGGAAGCTCCGCTTCTCCGCAGGCTTATCTTTGGTACGGTCCCTGTTGTTGTATGTACTTACATTCAGGGTATGGCGGCCCCGTCGTCGTTGTTATAACATTCTTAGAGGTCCAGAGTAATCGCAGTGGGCGAGTTTGTAAAAGGGATGTAATCGTCGTTCAAGTTTTATTTATATATTCGTAAAGGTAACCGCTTTGGTTGCCTGCTTTCTTATTTCATTATCAGATATCTTGTTTACGTGTAGCTTTTATTTCCGCTGGTTTTCTCTGATGTTGTATCACTAGGGTGCCCGGGGTAAGGCACCAGTCACGGGCCCGGGTTCGGGTCGTGACATTATACCATCCTTCTATAAGTCTTATACTCATTTCTATATAACTACAGTATGTAATTTCCAATTACAATATAAGGACAAGAGTATTTACCTCGATAAGCCCAAAATTATCCAAGATTTAATGTCGATCCTGAGCAAGGTTTATGTTATACCCCGTATTCTCAGGGTATGTATGCGAGGACGTACGTACGAGAGCACGACAGAAAAATTTGGAAAGAAAGAAAGATGTGAGTTTCGACGGAAAAGTTTCCGGTTTTTGTAAGGAAAAAGGTTCGTTAACGGAATTGATTCCCGATTTGGTATTTGGACTTCATAGATTATATTAGAATTTTGAGATTTTATTTTCGAAATGGTCACGTGGGCCCACGGAGAAATTTACGTTTTGTGGGGCGCTTTGTTTTGAGAGTTCGGTATTTTGGATATTTTCTAAGACGAAATATTCTGGCGAATCGGGGCGACACGTGTCACCCCACGTGGCACCTCGCCGGTTACCTTTGTGCACAACACCCTTAGAGTCGTTCGACTAAACGCTTTGCGTAACTTGCGAAGGAAAATTCCGCTATGTCTTTTCTTATTTTTATGGATTTTTCCGAGCGCCTAAACATTTTGGACCAACTAGAGGGTGACACTTGTCACCCTCTCGTGGACTGTAAAGTGAAGCTCAAGTGGGACGAATTCATGCCTTGTTTTGGCCTTGTTTTGTGCAATGTTTTGTGCAATGTTTTGTGGCTTGTTTTGTGGAGTAGGGACTAGGGGGCACTTGGGCACATCTTGGCCCTCCACTTGCCCCCCACATGGCTTGATCTTGTCCGTTGGTGTCCCTATAAATACCCCCTTGCTTGAAGGTTTTTCTTCATCCCTCATTTCATTCTAAGTCTTGAAATCTCCCTCCCCACTTATAGGTTTTCTCGTCCTAAGCCTCCCCCCTTTGAGTGGCCTTGTGGCAGAGCTTCCCCTCCCCTTTGTAGTGTCTGGCAGGTACCCCTGCCTAGTTGTTTCAGATAATACCCCTTTTGTGGTATAGAAATACTCTCCTAGTATTGTTATAATGCCCAAAATACCTTAGCCTTTACCTAGTAGTATTTCAAAAGTTACCTCTATCGTAGAGCAGGAAATACTACCTTTTGTCCTTTTAGTCTCAAACCGAAACCCTAAGGAAATCTTCATAGTTGGTCAAGATTTGAGCAGGTTGGTTAGAACTTCTAAGGGTTGTTTGGAGTGGTTTGAGCGCACTGAGCGAGCTAAACCTTGCTCAGATCGACATTATAACTTGGATAAATTTTGGGCTTGTCGAGGTAATTATCTTGTCCTCTATAGTAATTGGAAATTACATGTTTGTTAGAATATATAGTTGAATTATAATATATATGTAAATATACTTAGTATTCGGCAATGTCTTTTTACTTAAGCCTTAAGAATAAATAACAGAATTACAATGTATTTACATAGGATGTATCGCAGAGACTTGTGTAGTATTGTGTAGAATTGTACACGTCCGTTAGACGTGTAAACCCCCGGTCGGCTTTGGCCAGCCTCGATAGAGGAGAGATTTCTGTTGTGGCGGGAGAGTCAATTTTCTGTAGAAGATAGAAACTTGTGTTTTGGGGTTAATAGACGCTTGTGACCTTTATAGTGAAAGTACTAAGAGTAGCGTATTCTACCTCGAGAGTGGAAAGGGCTAGTGCGTTGTAGTACTTGGAGCATTTTGCTTATTGTCGATAAATCGCGAGGTATGTGAACCTCTTCCTATCTCTTCTAGCACGATATGTGTGAACTATGTAGTACGGTGAGACGCATGTGTTAATCGTGTTTGATTGTTCTTAAAACATAAAGTGTTATAACCGCTTTATGGGAAGCTCTGTTATAATGACTTTATGTAGGTAAGAAAATACTTTGTGGTTTTAAACTGATGTGAATTATAACTGGCTAAGTTATAATAAAGAACTTGATGTATTTCAAAAGATTTATAAATCGTTTTGAAGGGCGAGTAACACTTGGTTTTAAAGGTTTTAAAAAAAAAAGAGTTATACTAGCTTTATGGGGAGTTAGGTATAATGTCTTAAGAGAGGTAAAGAAAATGGTTTACTGATGTTAGAAGTTAAGAGACTTGATCTTATAAGATAAGAGACTTAACTTATTTGTTTAATGTGAATGTTTGTGTGAAACCTCATTCGTGAGTAATGAGTACTTGGTTTTATTTAAAGGGATAATGTTTTACTGATTTCGGAAATCAGAATGTGTATCGACGGACCCGCAGCGCATTAATAAAGGAAAATGTATTGAATAATGATGTATCGATTAAAACCGTAGAAACCTCCATCCATAGAAACTAAGACGAGACAAAATGATATTACATTTTCTAGATCACGGTCTTTGTAATAAGAATGTTGTAAACAAGAATAACCTACTCTCACGTGAGACATATATTACTCAATTGTTCTAAAAAGGAATCAAGTGATTAAGTTTGGGAACTATGAAACCATTTGAAAATGAGAAGCTTGAGTAATTGAAACTAGGCAACCGAACTTAGGAAAAGAATGTTGTTACTTGATTTTGAAAAGGAATGTGGGTTGGTCATTCTAATACTACGGTATCGGTGACTTTTATAAAAGTAATGGATCTCTTTTAAAAGAACTTAACGATGTAGTACTGGGGTTAAAAACGGACTTTGGCATAAAATGAAAGTACTTTGAGTTGTGTGAAACTTGCCTATGCTTGTTGTTGTGAAACTTGCCTATGCTTGTGATGATAGCCTTTGTTGTGCAAGTGTGGTATTTACGTGTTCTGGCTCTCGATAGAGGCGGTTGACTTGTTGAGAACTTACTGACGTCTTGGCGGTGATGGAGAATTCCACCGTATGTTTCCATTTTGATTATCGCCTTGTTGTTGATGTCACACGGACATGTCTACACCGATGCAGATTAGCGTGCGCCGTGCGCCGGTTGATTACCCGATATATGGTTATTCGCAACATGGACGTGTCTACACCGATGCAAGATTCCGGGCATGTGGCGCGCGGCGGTTGACCACCCAAGATATTGTTATTGAGGTTACATGGGCATGTCTACACCGACGCAGATTCGGGGCACGTGGCTACGATGCGGTTGACCACCCAAAGATATTGTTATTGAGGTTACATGGGCATGTCTACACCGGCGCGATTCGGGTACGTGGCCACGCGGCCTTATTATTGTTGCATCATGGACATGTCTACACCGGCGCGATTCGGCACGTGGCCATGACGCGAACATGATGGATGTGGTGGCGTGAGACCCATAGTTATATTTAAGTGGTGACTTTGAGGCGTGAGTCCTCGACTTGACACTTTTATGTTGATCGTATTTTGGTTATCATACATGTCTCCGCTTTATATGGTGTTATGATTTAACCGCAGATTCTGATTTCACATACTTGGTACTGTTGCATCGACCTCGCCCGGGCCGCGTTCATGCCGCAGTAGGTACATCGGCCGTGGATCCTCGCCTTAGGATCTCAGTTCAGCGTTTTGGGAAGCTCCGCTTCTCCGAGGCTTATCTTTTGGTATGTGTTCCCCGAGTTGTAGGTTCTTGTACATTCGGGGTATGGCGGTCTGTCCCGCCATAGTCGTTGTAAATCTTAAGTGCAATCTGTTGTCGCGTGGTTGTAAAAGAATTAAACTGTCAGTTTTATGTATATCAAGGCAACTTTTGGTTGCTTCGCTTATTATTATATCTATTGTTGCATGTCTAAGTTTTTATTTCCGCTGGTTTTCTCTGATGTTGTATCACTAGGGTGCCCGGGGTAAGGCACCATCACGGCCCAATTTCGGGTGGCGCTTAGCTCCTACTTCAGCGCCCAACGCCTCCAAACAACCCTTCTCACCGCCGATCCATGAAATACAAACACCAAGGAATACATGAACGTGTCCCACTGTGTCATAATAAAATCGACGGGTAAGTACGAAGGCATAGCCGACTACTAAAACCCACGTGCATCAACAATGCCATAAATCGTATCACGAGGTCTTTCTAGACCGCCACATGATCAGCCTCGCCACTCGCGCGATATCAATGTGCGCGTCTAATCTTGGAACTTCCCGCAGCTCCGCATAGGCCACACACATAGGCCCGCATGAGGTATTCCCCGCATCGAGGGTAGCTACTCTTCGGCATCGTCCTGGACTCGCAGTCCGCATGGCCACATAGACCGCATGGCCACATAGACCGCACACTAACTCGGAACTCAGTAGCTCGCACAGTCCCCGGACCGCATGAGGTATTCTCGAATTATAGTCACACAGACTGCCTGAGGTGTACCTCGCATCGGGGGGCAGCTTAACCCCCGGTATATCATGTCAAAAGGTGAGTGATATAATACTAACATAACGACTTATCGTTAAACAACATAAGCACAACAAGGGAAACCCCCTTACACGACCATCACAAGACACTAACACACGTAGCATCCTAACATGTTTACTTATCAAATCAACAAGAAAGTATTACAAGGCTATCACAAACCAACATAGTCAAGTTATTCACACAAGGTACTTTCTATTTTATGCCAACAAGTTCGGTTTTATCCCAAAGTACTTCATACATTATCTCTTTAAAAGATTATGTTTCTTTCACAAGAGTCACACGATACGTAGTATTAAAAATAGAGTGACTATCTTTTAAGTAAACCAAAACAATTTCCCTTTTAAGACAAGTAACAACCTTCTTTCCAAAAGTTCAAGTTTGTCTAAGTTCAATTACTCAAGTCTCTTATTTTCGAAAGGTTTCGTAGTTCATAGTCTTAATCACTTAATAATATAATTCATGTTTAAAATAATTTGAGAAACATATGCCTTATGTGAGTAGGTTATTCTTGTTCATAACAATCTTATTAAAGCAACCATGATCTAGAAATGTAATATCATTTTGTCTCATCTTAGCTTCTATGCAGATGGGTTTCTACTGGTTTTAATAATACTTAATTAGTCAATACATTTCCTTTATTAGCGCAATGGTTTGTTCGATACTTATTCTCATTTCAAATCAATATAATGCTCACAAAAATTAAGTAAACTTCCTTTTATCTCTCTTCTTAAGTCGTTATACCTAACTTCCCATAAAGCTAGTATAACTCTTAAGCTTTTAAAACCAAGTATTACTCTTCTTTCAAAACGATTCTTAATTCTTTTGAAATACTTCAAGATTCTTATTATTTAGGCTCAAGTCAAAAGACATCGCAGTAAAACCACGTTCAGTTAACTCACGTACGTCTACCGTACTATATATATATTCTTTTAAAATATCATGCTCAAGAGGATAGGAAGAATCACATACCTCGCGATTATCGACAAATAGCAAAACGCCCACCGCTTATAACGGCTAGCCTTGTCCACCCTTCAAGTAGAACACGCTACTCGCAAAACTTTCAACCTATAAAGGCCATATACGCCTATCAACGCCTAGACTACTCAGAATATTCTAGCAGAGGGTTCTCTATTCTACGGAAAATCGGGCAGCACTTCCCTACCAGTTAAACTACACTCACTACTGTAAATACAATCCTATGTAAGTACAGTTCAATCTTCTTCTTTAATATTCTTCTGATGCGATTTCAATTCAATTCTCTTCTCTTATACCATCCTTCTATATATCTTATACTCATTTCTATACTACTACAGTATGTAATTTCCAATTACAATAGAAGGTGTTATACCCCGTAGTTCCAGGGTATATAGGTGAGGATGTACGTGCGAGATTACGACAGAAATTTTGGAAAGAAAGAAAGATGTGATTTTTCACTTAAAAGTTTCGGTTTTGTGAAGAAAAAGGTTCGTTAATGGGAATTGGATTCCCAGTTTGGTATTCGGACTTCTTAGAATATTTGAGAATTATGGAATTTTATTTCCTGAATGGTCACGTGGGCCCACGGGTGAAATTTACGGTTTTGTGGCCCGCTTAGTTTTTGAGATTTTGGCCATTATGGATATTTCGGAGATGAAATATTTTGGGCAGTAGGAGGCGACACGTGTCACCCCCAGGTGGCCCTTGGCCGAAATTAGCTAGCAGTGGCAAGCAGTGGCAAGTCTTGCTAGATATTTTGTGTGGACAAGTTGGCTTGTGGGTCCCACCACACTTGTCCCCAATCTCAACCACACACTTGCCTTCATCCTATCCCTTGGTTGTCCTATATATGCACCCTTAGTTGATGAAATCTTCCACACTTAGACATTTGAAGACTTGAAAAACCCTCCTTCTCCTCGACCTAGAGCTCTCGGTTTTGCCCCATTTCTTGAGCAAAATTTGTCCAACAATTCTTAAACTCTCAAGTGTTCTTCCTAAGGTGTTAGGAAGATTGTGTACCAAGAGTTGGAAAAGATTTCACACCCTAGCCTTGAAGGGATGCCTTGGCGAAAGTTGTCATCTTGAAACCCTAAGTGTTCTTCACTTGAGTTGAATCTTGAAGAGAAGTTGGTTAGGAGCTTCATGGGTTGCTTGTAGCGGATTGGAACGTAAAGATTTGAGCCAAGACTTGCTTGAGCGTTTTGCTTATTGTCGATAAATCGTCGCGAGGTATGTGAACCTCTTCCTATCTTTTCTAGCATGATTGTTGTGAACTATGTAGTGCGGTGAGCGTACGTGCTAAGTGATTTGGTTGGTTTAAAACATAGGGTGTTATAATAGCTTTATGGGAAGTTAGTTATAACGACCTTATGTAGTGAAAATGGTTTCACGATGTTAGAAGTTAAGAGACTTGATCTTATAAGATAAGAGACTTAACTTATTTGTTTTAATGTGGATGTTTGTGTGAAACCTCATTCGTGAGTAATGAGTACTTGGTTTTAAAGGGATAATGTTTCTTGATTTGGGAATCGAATGTGTATCGGCAGACCATTGCGGCGTTAATAAAGGAAAATGTATTGAATAATGATGTGTTGTATTAAAATCGGAGAAACCTCCATCCGCATGAAGCTAAGATGAGACAAAATGATATTACATTTTCTAGATCATGGTCATTGTAATAAGATCGTTATAAACAAAGAATAAACTACTCACATATATGACATATGTTACTCAATTGTTTTAAAAGAGATTAAGACTATGAGTTATGAAACCTTTCTAAAATAAGTGACTTGAGCATTTGAAAATGAGAAGCTTGAGTAATTGAAACTAGGCAAACCGGAACTTAGGAAAAGAATGTTGTTACTTGATTTTGAAAAGGAATGTGGGTTGGTCATTCTAATACTATGGGTATAGGGTGACTTTTATAAAAGTAATGGATCTCTTTTAAAAGAACTTAACGTATGTAGTACTTTGGGGTTAAAACCCGACTTTGGCATAAAATGAAAGTACTTTGAGTTGTGTGAAACTTGCCTATGCTTGTTGTTGTGAAACTTGCCTATGCTTGTGATGATAGCCTTTGTTGTGCAAGTGTGGTATTTACGTGTACTGGCGTCTCTCGATAGAGGGCCGGTCGACTTGTTGAGAACTTACTTGGACGTGCTGGCAGTGATGGAGAATTCCACGGGTATGTTTCCATTTTGATTATTGTCTTGTTGTTGATGTCACATGGACATGTCTACCGTCTGATGCAGGGCATGCGGCCGCGCGGCGGGTTGATTACCCGATATACCGTTATTGTGGTTACATGGACATGTCAACACCGAGTAGAATTCGGGGCATATGGCTACGCGGCAGGTTGATCACCCAGTATATTATTGTTGATGTCACATGGACGTGTCTACACCGAGGTAGAATTCCGGGGGCATGTGGCCATGGGGCATTGGTATTATTGTTGCATCATGGACATGTCTACACCGATGCAGAATTCCGGGGGCATGCGGCCATGATGCGAACATGATTGATGTTGTGGGCGTGAGACCCATAGTTATATTTGAGTGATGACTTGAGGGCGTGAGTCCGATCGACATGATCGCTTATGTTGTGAACTGTAGTTTGGTTATCATACATGTCTCCTGCTTTATATAGACTAGTATGATTTCATTACAGTATTTTTACAGTTTCACATACTTGGTACCTGTTGTACTGACCTCCTTCGGGGGGCTGAGCGTATAAAGAGGCCAGAGCCTCTACCACGGGAACAGACCCGAACCGTGGCTCTCCGTATGGCACATCCTGAGAAGGGCCGTAGGGCATGCCTCAGGGATCGCAAGCAGCCCGGTACCATTTGTTGGGTCGTCGGAGCAAGGCTGGCCTGTTTTATGTTCATATATCTGTTTCTTGTTTAAGTTTTATTTTCCGCTGGTTTTCTCTGATGATTGTATCACTAGGGTGCCCGGGATAAGGCACGATGCGGGCCCGAATTCGTTCTGAAGAAGAGTATTTACCTCGATAAGCCCAAAATTATCCAAGATTTAATGTCGATCCTGAGCAAGGTTTAGCTCCTACTCTGGGCACTCCAACCCGCTCCAAACAACCCTTAGAAGTTCTACGCAACTTCTTAATACTTCACCAACTATGAAGATTTTCCTAGGGTTTCGTTTTTGTGGATCAAGGAAGTATAATAGTATTTACGGGCTTTTAGTATAGGGTAACCTTGGAATACTACAAGGTATTTGGGCCAAGGTATTTTGGAATAGTAACAATACTTGGAGAATACTTTTCTACCAAGGGGTATTTCACGAGAACAACTCAAGAGGGGGGGTTTGTTTCGGCCAAGGCTTCACAAAGGGGGGGAGGGGGTGCTCTTGGAAGAGAGCCTTTCAAAGGGGGAGAGGGATTTCAAGACTTGGAAAATGTTTGTGGATGAAGAAGTCTTCAACTAAGGGGGGGGGGGGTATTTATAGGCCAATCAATGGCCAAGATTAAGGCAAGTGGAGGGCAAGTGGAGGGTGGGGATTTGGGCAAGTGTACCTTATCCATCTACTACACAAATATCCTACCTAACCTTGACCAAAGCTCAAGGCCTTAAAAACGTGCACCCAATCGTCCCCTTTACCGCCCACTTGAGGGTGACACTTGTCGCCCTCTCGTTGGTCCAAAATATTCCATCTCTCGGAAAAATCTGCAAAAATAATAAATGTCGCAACCGTAATTTTCCCTTCGCAAGGTCCTAAAAATGTTTCGTCGGGAAACAACTCTTTTCGTTAGTTGTGCACAAATTTTCGTCCCTTATGCCTACTTAAGGCTTAAACTTTTGTACGTACGCCCTCACGTACATACTCTGGAAATACGGGGTATAACACCTATTTCCTTAGGACTTTCATTAGCAACTACTACACTTAAACATGCATATTAGGGCTGATTTTTCCATCATAACCACACCCCCAAAACAGTCCATAAAATGATACGACAATGTCTAACAGTTTTGGGCAGTTTTTCTGCTAAAACAACTACAATCCGATAACTCTTTCCTCAATCCATTTTATTCCAATTCGAGTTCCAACACTTCCATATATGACATACCAACTTATCAACAACCATATTATCTTATTTTAGCATGCGACAAGTGTGGATAACAACAACCATATAACAAATGAAACCAAGGGCACAAAATTGTCTCAAATCGGCCAACAACATATCTACCTCATACACATATTATTTTCCATATCTTCCTTAATGAAAGTTCATCCATATACTCTTTCAATGAGTAATATCCAATTACTGTGGAAAAAGAAGAATTATTACCTCGTTTTTAGCCTTAAAATCGTCCCGGGCAGAACGCTATACTTTGTTCCGCAATTTTCGTTTCGCTCCACTTCTTCAAGATCCAATCACATATATGTATCCCCTACTACCTTAGGAGCAACTTCCATTCACATTCCATCACCAAAAAGTCGACGGAACCCCTAGGGTTTCACCCTCTATTCTCGGCCAACAACATGTTTTGTGTTCTTGGAATAATATTTTGGTTTAAAACTTGGTTAGGGACCTTAATCTAGGAGTAAGAAACTTAATCAACACTTTGTTCTTGGATAATGAAGCTCTCGATTTTTATGGAGCTAAGGGAGAGAGATGAGAGCTTTCTTGGATGAAAATGTATAAGGCTAAGTCTTGCAAGCCTCTATGTGTATATAATGTATCTCAAGGGTTGGATGCTTGACAAGTGGAGGGCCTAAGTGTAGCAAGACAAGTGGAGTGGGACCCACCTCCACTTGTCTCCAAAATATCTTCCAAGACCAAGTCAAATAGTCAAAGGGGGTGCCACGTGTCACCCTCTCATTGGTCAAAAAAACATTTCATCTCCCAAAAATCCATAATTGGCCAAAATATCTCAAAATATTGTGGGCCCCACAAAACCGTAAAATTTCCCGGGTGGGCCCCACATGACCAAAATCCGAAAATAAAAATCCATAATTCCAATATATTCCAAAAGTCTCAAATACCAAATTTGAGAACCGAATTCCAATTAATAAACCTTTTCCTTTACAAATTCCCGAGATTTTTCCTTAAGAAAAGTAATCCTTCTTTCCTTCCGAAATTCAAATCTCAATTTCCTTCGTACGTTCTCATCTCATTGCCTTGGAAATACGGGGTGTAACATCCTTCCCCCCTTAGAAACATTCGTCCCGAATGTTCATACTAGGTACATGCTAAACAAATCTTGGTATAGTCTCCTTAAACTACACTTCAACGAAACCAATTATGCCACATATGGCCACAATATATCACACATACATATACATCTCAAATCTATAGTGTACATTACCATTATTAACTCCCCTTTCATGGCCTAACAGGATTTTCCTTTCGTACTTTCATTAGTCATAATTATAAACACTTCAATTCTTTTAACACTTGTTCGCTCCTTTTCTTACTTGTCGTACTCTTCTCGTACTTCCAAACTTATTCTAGTATACGTACATAATCTCACATATTGCTTCTGTTTTCAAATCCTTGGAGTTACTATATCCAAACTTGGTCATTATACTTAGATTCAATTTCCGTTAAGGCCCTTCTCGGCCCTCACGACCCGGTTCTGATGGAACGCGTCCACGAACTCGCACAACGATTAACTAGACTTGGGCCTTGCACCCTTATGACCCTATCACATAGAGGGACCACCTAAAACTGACCCCACTCAATTTAATGCCACGGGTTGTTCCGTAATTGGTCCTCCATCACCCCCCCCCCCATGGTCGCACTTAATTCTCATTCTTGGTCTGAAATAAATCTTGCTACCCGAGAAGGCCTTGTACATCTAAGGTCTCTGCGGTGATCAATGTTCCAAGGTTCACAATTATTCCATGTTCCAAACTTACATTATCAATCCCCACATACGGGAAATGTAGCGTCTCAATCTCTCACAAACATGTTGTCTTACTCACAACAACTCTAATTACTCCATACCATTATTATTCACGCAATCACTTAAGCGTACCACACAGCTTAATCTAACAACATGGTATGCTATCAACCCAATTAAACATGATCTCCTAAGAGTCTATCACCATCCTAGACAGTTCATTACTTCTTGATTATTTCAAATCAGTACATACATAAAGCCTAGGTGTGGATTCAATCAACTATTTCACACCTTCCAAGAATTTACTAAGGCTTAGCCAACTCATGGTAATTCATAACCATTCTAGGCAATACACATAGCCCCAAATAAATACGCTCGTACAGATATACATCATCATAATACCATCTATACGATAATTTTACCAACCTGGATACGCAATCCATATAATCATTGCTGGGCCACTGTTGCCTTTCTTCATTACCTGAGTTAGTGCTTCAGACGACGAGTTATGCAACGCCGCCAGCCCCAGGAGAGTTTAGAGCAGCAGCGGTCTCTACTAAGGCCACAGTACCTGAGCCTCTAGTCCCACGGTCAGGAAAAAAGGATATGGGTTACAAGGAGATGGCCCAGTTACTAGCTAGGATTGTGGCGAGGCATGAGGACAGACGGGAGCCGGTGGTACCTGTGCTACACCCGAAGCAGATAGCGATGCTTGAGACTTCTTGAGTTGCCACCGCAGTTCTATGGATCGAAGCGAGAAGATCCTCAAGAGTTTATTCGGCGATTCTGCGGATCACGAGTGATTAAGGCCTCAGAGGCCGAATCAGTGGTACTGGGTTCGTATCGGCTGCGGGATATTGCAAAGGCTGGTTTGATCTACGGAACCGCCGGGAGCATGCGTTTCCAGCTGGTTGGGACGAGTTCTCGGAGGCGTTTCTTAACCACTTCTTGCCTCCACAGATGAGGAGAGCCCGGGTGGATAGGTTTTTGATGTTGAGACAGAATGGGCGGACGGTTAGAGAGTACAACATAGAGTTTGACTCATTAGATCGGTATGACACCACTCTAGTGGCAGACATGGTGTCACGACCCGTTCCGGGGCCCGTGACTGGTGCCTTACCCGGGCACCCAAGTAGTCATACATCAGAGAAATCAGCGGAAAATAAAACAACCAAAATATGAAACAGTATAAATAAGACACATTGGAAAAAGTTGCCTTTCGGCATATATGTATATAAGTACCCCAAAATGAAGCGATTACATCCCAACCTTACAACAGTCTGAGACCTCAGAGTTTAAAACAACAATGGCGGGACAGGCCCGCCATACCTGAATACAAATATCTACAACGACAGGACCATACTAAAATGCTAAGCTTCCGAGAAACGGAGCTTTCCCAACGAAACGGTGATCCTAAGAACGGAATCAACGGTAGGAGTACCTTTACTGCGGCATGAACGCAGCTCAAGGAGGTCGACAACAGTACCAAGTATGTGAAACCGAAAATCGTAAATGAAATCATAGTAGTCTATATAAAGCAGAGACATGTATGATAACCAAAACTACGATTCACAATAAATAAACAAATATGTCAAGTCGTGGACTCACGCCTCAAAGTCATCATAAAATCGTGCGGGGTAAATGCGAGGCATAGCCGACTACTAAAAACCCCGATAACAAGGTCGTAAATCAGATCATGAGATCTGTCTGCGTCACATGATCAAGTCGCCACTGACCGCAAGATCTAATGTGCGCGTCTAGCCCTGGAACTTCCCATAGCTCCGCATGTGCCACTCCAATGGCCCGCATGAGGTATTCCCCGCATCGAGGGTAGCTACTACCCTGCAGCGTCCTGGACTCGCCGTCCGCATGGCCACAAAGACCGCATGACCACAAGGGCCGATACTAACTCGAACTCCGTAGCTCGCGATAGGCCATCTGCACTGCATAAGGTATTCTCGAATCATAGGTCACTAGACCGCTTTGAGTCTACCCGCATCGGAGGCGAGCTTAACCCCGAATCATGAGTGATATAATATCAACATGGCCGGTTTATCGTTAAACAACCTAAGCACAATAAGGGAAAACCCCTCTACACAAACATCACAAGATACTAACTCACGTAGCATCCTAACACGTTTACTTATCAAGTCAACAAGAAAGTATTACAAGACTATCACAAATCAATACAATCGAGTTATTCACACAAGGTACTTTCTACATTATGCTAACAAGTTTGGGTTTTTAGCCCCAAAGTACTTTATGTATTACTCTTTTTAAAAGATCTGTTTCATTCACAAAAGTCACACAATACCCGTAGTATAAAAATAGAGTGATTATCTTTTGAAGTAAATCAACACATTTCTCTTTGTAAAATCAAGTAACAACATTCTTTTCCCAACGCTTAAGTTTGCCTAATTTTAATAACTCAAGTTTCTCATTTTCGAAAGGTTTCGTAGTTCATAGCTTTAATCCTTTAAAACAATTTGAGAAACATATACCCTAAGTGTGAATAGGTTATTATTATTCGTAACAATCTTATTACATCAGCCATGATCTAGTAAATGTAATATCATTTTGTCTCATCTTAGCTCCTATGCAGATGGAAGTTTCTACTGGTTTTAATAATACTTATTAGTCACAATACTTCCCTTTATTAGCGCTGCTGTGATTTGTTCGACATTTATTCTGATCGGTAAAACATCATTCCTTTTGAAAACCAAAAATACTATTTACTCACTAATGAGGTTTCACACTTTTTAACAAAATTCATATTAGTATAATAAGTCAAGTCTCTTATTTCCTTAAATCAATAAATCGTTCTTTTTATCACTCTTAAGCCGTTATACCTAACTTCCCATAAAGCTAGTATAACTCTTAAGCTTTTAAAACCAAGTGTTACTCTTCTTTCAAAAAAAGGTTTCTTAATTCTTTTGAACTACTTCAGATTCTTTTTATTCGGGCTTAAGTCAGAAGACATTGCCGTAATTATTATTCAGGCTTAAGTCCGAAGACATTGCCGTAATTATTATTCAGGCTTAAGTCCGAAGACATTGCCGTAATTATTATTCAGGCTTAAGTCCGAAGACATTGCCGTAATTATTATTCAGTTAACACACGTACGTCTACCGTACTATATACATATTCTTTAAAATATCATGCTCAAGAGGATAGGAAGAATCACATACCTTCTACGAAAACCACCGCCAAGTTGAATATGTCGCGCAGAGTATCGACCTATATCGATCAAATACGCCTATCAACGCTCAGATCTTGTATAAAGGTCTAAACAGATGGTTCGCTATTCTATGGCCAGTTGGGCTGCACTTCCCTACCCGGTGAGCTACTCAAGTTCATGTGAAACATCCCATGTAAGCTGATTCTATTATTCTTTTAAGCCCTTCTCGTGATAACAGTTCAATTCTATTCTAATATCCTTCTAAGTATTTAATACTTATTCCTATACTTCACAAGATATATACTCTAATTACAAAAGGAAGATAAGGTTATTTACCTCGGTAAGCCCAATAATATCCTAGATAAAAGTCGCGCTGAGCAAGGTTTAGCTCCTAAGTTGTGCACTCAGAGCTCTAAGAAAACCTGAAGTTCTTCACAACTCTACTAAGGACTAAGGGATTTGGGCTAGGGTAATTTGGGCATTATAACAATACTAGAAGGCAACTTTTCTACCAAGGGAGGGGGGGTAGTGTTTCGGCTAGGCTAGCTTTAGAGGGGGGGGGGGTTGCTCTCGGCTAGGGCTTCTCAAAGGGGAGGGGTGTGTTTGGACGAAACAATAAGAGGAGAGGAGGATTTGAGACTTAGAAAGATTGCTCAATTTAGGATGAAATAACTCTTCAACAAGGGGGGTATTTATAGGTCAAGGAATGGCCAACCAAGGGCCAAGATGGTGCCAAGTGCAAGGCAAGTGTAGGGTGAGGATTTAGGCAAGTGTCCTTGGCCAACTTGCACACAAAATATCCTACCAACTCCAAGACAAAATAAGCCAACCCAATCGGCCCTATTGCCGTGTGACATCCATCAATGATAGGGTGACAAGTGTCGCCCTCTCGCTGGTCCAACGTGTTTCGTCTCTCGGAAAAATCCGCAAAAATTAGATATGTCATAGCCGTTATTTATCCTACGCGAGTATTGTAAAACGCTTCGCCGGAAAACGACTCTAAAGCGGGTGTTGTGCACAAAGTGGAATTCGCCCCAAGCCAACTAGGGGGTGACACGTGTCGCCCTCCTACACGTCCAACATATTTCATCTTCCGAAAAATATCCACAATGGCCAAAATCTCGAAAACAAAGTGGGCCCCACAAAACCGTAAATTTTCTCCCGTGGGCCCCACGTGACCATTTCCGAAAGTAAAATTCCATAATTCTCTAATATTCCAAGAAGTCCGAATACCAAATCTGGAAATCCAATTCCCATTAACGAACCTTTTCCTTCACAAAACCGGAAACTTTTCCGTGGAAAAATCACCTCGTTCTTCCTTTCCATTTCAATGTCGTATTCTCGCACGCACGCCCTCGCATACATACCACGAAACTACGGGTATAACATTCTCCTCCTTAGAAACATTCGTCCCGAATGTTCCTTCTAGGTATCAAAACAAACAGGCGCCAGTATAGTCCTTACTGCTATACTTACGGAAACATCCATACCACACCTGGCCACAACACAACAAACGCACCTACTTATCTCCAAGTCCACGAGGAATCACCTCTATCACGAAAGCTCCTACTAGAGGTCTAAAAAGATACTCCCTTCGCACCTACTCTTTACAAATGAAATGATCACACCTATGCCTGTAATACATGCTCGCTTCTTTCCATACCACTTTTGTCACTTTGCCTTACTCGTCGTAACCTTCTCGTACACTCGAACTTTTCCTTATCACTTACCATGTTTCTGGTACTGCTTCCCACTGACTCTGAGCTACCAATGACCTCTTCTGGATAAGCTCCACCCTATCCACGCCCTGCTGAACAAGTACGAACCAACTATCTGCACCTTGCTTACATCGAATCAGTCGATCGGAAATCTTACACTAGTGCTTATAAAAAGGCTCCAAACGGCGACACCCGAATACTGAAATGGTAGCTATATAATACATACTCAACAAGAGGCGAAGAGTCCTTACTAATCCGAAATCCAACCACTAGCAGGGTGAATGCGACACCGAGATTCACGAGTTCCTAACCTTGCTCACGGTAACTCTTCCGGAAAAGCAGTAGTAGCTTGGACTCCTGTCACCATAAGGTGAAGGTAGGCACCGTGTAGCCTTACAACCTTCTTGAAATAATCATCTCGTAACTTACTCACGAGTACGGTTTGACTAAAAGATAAGACGGGTTGACCCATCGCCCGACTCGGTCGAACACGTCCACGAACTCGTACAATGGTTAACTAAACCTGGGCCTAACACCCTCGTGACCCTAACACAAAACGGGACCACCACAAACTGACCCCATCACCAAACAGGGCGTGGGTCGACCCGCAACACGGCCTCAACCCGACCCGGCAACGCGCCAAACACTAGCTCCCCGATCCGGAACAATCTCACCAATCACGTTACGAAAACCTAGCGGTCTTCTAAGCTCAACCACCCTCTTTCGTTTCACAACACTCGGGGATTCATCCCATAAAAATATCTCACGTATATTATGCACTTCGATAAGGGTCAAACATGAAATAATTCTTTTACCAAAGATGGCCTCGCCTCTAAGGTCTTCTACGTAATATTCTAAGGCTCGCACTCTTTCTGTCCCCCAATCTTACCCGGTTAATTAATCATGATTCATAATCACAGTTAACACAATGCTATCTGAAAATAACACTTAAGATATTCGCATTTACTATACATATAAATATCTAAAGGGTTAAGGATATACCTGTATCTACGCGGCACTTCCCCTAGGTCGTCTAGTCAATCCCGCCTGGCGCATGGTAGGAAGGTGATGAACTATCCATGACCAGATTCAAGTGAGTCCCTACATCCCCGCCAACTCGGTTGGACAATTTCTCGAAATGGCCTGCCGCCGCAAACAAAACAAGCCGCGCAGCACGACACTCACGCGATGACGACCACAACCGCCACAGAGGTGGGGTGGCCTCGCTAACACCCTCTCTCCGAACCATCGCATCCACAATCGGTAGGTGAGTCTTCCTACTTGCATCCTTCCTCATAGAACATTCCCTCGCCATATGGCCCTGACGGCCGCAACTAAAACAAGCACCAGTAAAAAGATGGCATTTCCCGGGAAGACGCGCACTGCGAGCACGAGGAAAAATCAACCTCGTGGAGGACACTGCAGGCGGAGGCGCATGTCTGTCTGCGCTGAGGCGGTTCGCCTCGAGTTACCAAATGATCCCGCCAAACGGGCCTCTTCACGATCTTGTTTAATCTGCCGATCTCTACCTCTCTCGGCCAGCACATAATCTGACATGGCTTTGGCTCGCCCTCGATCAAGAGCTACTCCCTCACAACCCTTCTTTAGATAAGCATCAATATCCTTGGTATACCGGTACATAAAATACTCTTTGGCTGCCAAGTCCTCGCTAGTAATGTGGTCGCTCCTTCCAATCCATATTTTCGCTCCAAGTCGTGGGCAAGGTCCAGATGTCATGGCCGCAGAGGAACTGCTGTGTGCCAAACTCGCCGCTGTTGGCGACGCCTCGTAACTCCCTCGTGAAGCATCACCTCAGTGATGATTGGGCTGTGCCCTTCTAAATCTCTCAGACTTACTCGACTCAGCCCGCTTCGCCGCCTCTGGGCCGGAAGGTTACTGGCGCGAGGCATAGCTGGTAAAGGAAAGGAATACGTTAGAGGTCCAACTTATAACACGGCTCTAAAGCACGATCTCAGTGAGAAGAATGGAAACCAATCTTAAATATCCTATAGCCTCACGATTATTGGTGTGGTGCACAACACCGATAATCAAGACTTACTAGATACGATGCGTAGACACTTTCCGAGGATTAATCGCTTCGATACCACTTTTGTCACGACCGTTCGGGGCTCGTGGATCGTGCCTTACCCGCACCCAAGTAGTCATACATCGAGAAATCGTGGAAAATAAAACACACACAATATTAAACAATATAAATAAGACACAGTTTTTGGGAAAAAGTTGCCTTTCGGCATATATGTATATAAGTACCCCAAAATGAACAGTTTCATCCCAACCTTACAACAGTCTATGCACTCTAAGAGTTTAAAACAACAATGGCGGGACGGGGCCCCGCCATACCCTCAATACAAATATCTACAACGACAGGGACCATACTAAAATGCTAAGCTTAGGAGAAACGGAGCTTTCCCAACCAAACGGTGATCCTAAGAACGGAATCAACGGTAGGAGTACCTTTACTGCGGCATGAACGCACCCCGAAGGAGGTCAAGATAACAGTACCAAGTATGTGGCCGAAAATCGTAAATGAAATCATAGTAGTCTATATAAAGCAGGAGACATGTATGATAACCAAAACTACGATTCTGATAAATAAACAACATGTCAAGTCGGGACTCACGCCTCAAAGTCATCATAAAACCGTGCGGGGTAAGTGCGAGGCATAGCCGACTACTAAAAACCCCGATAACAAGGTCGTAAATCGTATCATGAGATCTATCTACACCGTCACATGATCAAGGTGGCGCTCGCCGCGCGATATCTAATGTGCGCGTCAGCCCCGAACTTTCCGTAGCTCCGCATGGGCCACTCCAATGGCCCGCATGAGGTATTCCCCGCATCGAGGGTAGCTACTCCCCGGCAGCGTCCTGGACTCATCGTCCGCATGGCCACAAAGATCGCATGACCACAAGGGCCGCATACTAACCTGGAACTCCCGTAGCTCCGCATAGGCCATACAGACCTGCATAAGGTATTCTCGAATCATAGGTCACTAGACGCCGAGTCTACCCGCGTGGAGGGCAACCCGGAATCATGAGTGATATAATATCAACATGACAGTTTTATCGTTAAACAACCTAAGCACAATAAGGGAAAACCCCTCTACACAAACATCACAAGATACTAACTCACGTAGCATCCTAACACGTTTACTTATCAAGTCAACAAGAAAGTATTACAAGACTATCACAAATCAATACAATCGAGTTATTCACACAAGGTACTTTCTACATTATGCTAACAAGTTCGGGTTTTTAGCCCCAAAGTACTTTATGTATTACTCTTTTAAAAGATCCGTTTCTTTCACAAAAGTCACACAATACCCGTAGTATAAAAATAGAGTGATTATCTTTTGAAGTAAATCAACACATTTCTCTTTGTAAAATCAAGTAACAACATTCTTTTCCCAACGCTTAAGTTTGCCTAATTTTAATAACTCAAGTTTCTCATTTTCGAAAGGTTTCGTAGTTCATAGCTTTAATCCTTTAAAACAATTTGAGAAACATATACCCTAAGTGTGAATAGGTTATTATTATTCGTAATAATCTTATTACAAGACCATGATCTAGTAAATGTAATATCATTTAGTCTCATCTTAGCTCCTATCACGGATGGAAGTTTCTCTTGGTTTTAATAATACTTATTAGTCACAATACTTCCTTTATTAGCTACGTGGTTTGTTCGACATTTATTCTGATCGGTAAACATCATTCCTTTTGAAAACCAAAAATACTATTTACTCACTAATGAGGTTTCACACTTTTTAACAAAATTCATATTAGTATAATAAGTCAAGTCTCTTATTTCCTTAAATCAATAAATCGCTCTTTTATCACTCTTAAGCCGTTATACCTAACTTCCCATAAAGCTAGTATAACTCTTAAGCTTTTAAAACCAAGTGTTACTCTTCTTTCAAAAAAGGTTTCTTAATTCTTTTGAACTACTTCAGATTCTTTTTATTCAGGCTTAAGTCAGAAGACATTGCCGTAATTATTATTCAGGCTTAAGTCCGAAGACATTGCCGTAATTATTATTCAGGCTTAAGTCCGAAGACATTGCCGTAATTATTATTCAGGCTTAAGTCCGAAGACATTGCCGTAATTATTATTCAGTTAACACACGTACGTATACCGTACTATATACATATTCTTTAAAATATCATGCTCAAGAGGATAGGAAGAATCACATACCTTCTCGGCGAAAACCACCTGCCAAGTTGAATATGTCGCGCGCAGAGTATCGACCTATATCACCAACACGCCTATCAACGTCTGATATCAGATCGTATAAAGCTCTAAGCAGAGGTTCGCTATTCTATGGACATTTGGGCAGCACTTCCACCGGTGAGCTACTCAAGTTCATCGTGAAAACGATCCATGTAAGTCTGATTCTATTATTCTTCTTTTAAGCCCCTACTGTGATAACGATTCAATTCTATTCGCAATATCCTTCTAAGTATTTAATACTTATTCCTATACTTCTACAAAGTATATATACTCTAATTACAAAGGAAGATAAGGTTATTTACCTCGGTAAGCCCAATAATATCCTAGATAAAAGTCGCACTGAGCAAGGTTTAGCTCCTAAGTTGTGCGCTCCGGTAGCTCCAAGAAAACCTTAGAAGTTCTTCACAACTTCTACTAAGGACTAAGGGATTTGGGCTAGGGTAATTTGGGCATTATAACAATACTAGAAGGCAACTTTTCTACCAAGGGAGGGGGGGTAGTGTTTGGCCAGGCTAGCTTTAGAGGGGTTGCTCTCGGCTGGGCTTCTCAAAGGGGAGGGTGTGTTTGGACGAAAACAATAAGAGGAGAGGAGGGAATTGAGACTGAGAAAGATTGCTCAATTTAGGATGAAATAACTCTTCAACAAGGGGGGTATTTATAGGTCAAGGAATGGCCAACCAAGGGCCAAGATGGTGCCAAGTGCAAGGCAAGTGTAGGGTGAGGATTTAGGCAAGTGTCCTTGGCCAACTTGCACACAAAATATCCTACCAACTCCAAGACAAAATAAGCCAACCCAATCGGCCCTATTGCCGTGTGACATCCATCAATGAGAGGGTGACAAGTGTCGCCCTCTCGTTGGTCCAACGTGTTTCGTCTCTCGGAAAAATCCGCAAAAATTAGAAATGACATAGCCGGAATTTATCCTACGCGAGTCTTGTAAAACGTTTCGTCGGAAAACGACTCTAAACGGGTGTTATGCACAAAGTGGAATTCGTCCAAGCCAACTAGGGGGGGGGGGGGTGACACGTGTCGCCCTCCTACACGTCCAACATATTTCATCTTCCGAAATTAAACACAATGGCCAAAATCTCCAAAACAAAGTGCGCCCACAGCAGTAAATTTTCTCCAGTGGGCCCCACGTGACCATTTCCGAAAGTAAAATTCCATAATTCTCTAATATTCCAAGAAGTCCGAATACCAAATCTGGGAATCCAATTCCCATTAACGAACCTTTTTCCTTCACAAAAACCGGAAACTTTTCCGTGAAAAAATCACCTCGTTCTTCCTTTCCAATTTCAATGTCGTATTCTCGTACGTACGTCCTCGCATACATACCCTGAAACTATGGGGTATAACACATGGAGGATAGAGTGCACCGATATGTCACGGGACTTGATGATTATCTAGCAGAGGGTTGTACGAGAGTAGCTCTTCAGCCGGACATGGACATTTCCCGCATCAAAGCTTATGCAGGGATCGAGCGTGAGGTCGACGAAATGACCGAGATCAGTATAAGAGGGCCAAGACAGCAGGGTCCTTTGGGAACTTTCGAGGCGGACCGCCTCAGCAGCAGGCTAGTTATGCGCCTCCTCCGGTCTGAGTGGTCCTCCGCGATCTTGAGCGTCTAGGGTATTGAGGCGGTCGGGCTCGAGGTTCAGGTTTTCAGGGGAGTAAGGGTGGTGGCCAAATGAAGCCACCCCTACCTCGGTGTGGCCAATGTGGTAACCCCCATGTGGGGGAGTGTCATGGTGTTCAGAGAGCTTGTTTTACATGCGTCCAGCAGGGCCATTTTGCGAGAAATTGTCTGACCAGAGGTAGCGCAGATGTTAAGACTCATCCTTCGGGGTCGGTAGCGGGTTCATCGCCTTCTATATCTATGCGCCCAGCAGGGCAGGATTATGATTAGAGCGACAAAGGGAAAGTGAAGCAATAGTTACATGTATATCCTTAACCCTCTAGAGACTAGTATGCGGGATAAGACGATTATATGTTAAGTGTTATGTTCGGATAGCATTTTGTAAATTGTGTTTAATACACCTGGTTAGAAGGAAAGGTAGGTTTGGGTGTATGGGGATTGTGAGCCTTAGAATATTACACGTTGAGATCTTAGATACAAGGCCGTCTTGAGTAAAAGATTTTACGGGTGATCTTCGTCGAGGTACATAGTATACGTGGGGTATATTAGTGTGATAATTCCATGAGTGATGTGAAATGAAAGAGGGTAATTAAGCTAAGAAGACCACTAGGTTTTCATGACTTGAATAGTGAGATTGTTCCGGATTGGGAACTAGAGTTTTGTACGAAATGGGTCTTGAGGCCAGATCACGGGTCAACCCGCAGCCCGGAATGAGGTGGGGTTAGTTTGAGGTGGTCCCTCTAGGTGGCAGGGTCACGAAGGTGCAAGGCCCAAGTCTAGGTAACCATTGTACGAGTTCGTGGACGCGTTCGACCAGAATCGGGTCGTGAAGGCCGAGAATGGCCTTAAAGGAAATTGAAGCTAGTAATGACCGAGTTGGTGGTAGTAACTCCAAGGTTTTGGAAACTGAAGCGATGACGGAAATGTGGTACGTGTACTAGAAAGAGTTCGGGTGTACGAGAAGGGTACGACGAGTAAGTAAAGAAGCGAACATGTGTTAAGAGAATGGAAGTGAGCATTTTTTTGTAGTGCAGGTACGAAGGGAGTATTCTTTTTAGACCTTGAATGAGAGTTAATAGTGTTGTTATACGCTTTAGAGGTGATTTCTCGTTGTCTTGGAAGTAAGTATTGCGTGTGTGTTATATGGCCATATGTGGCGTAATTGGTTTTGTAAGTATAATAGTGAAGACTATACCGGCGCATGTATGTTTGGCGACTTAGAAGGAACATTCGGGACGAATGTTTCTAATGGGGGAAGAATGTTACACCCCGTATTCTAGAGTATGTATGTGAGGACGTATGCAGGAGAATATAACACTAAGTACGAAAGGGAAGAAAATTTTGAATTTTCGATGGAAAATATTCCGAACCTCGTGAAGGAAAAAGGTTTATTATTGGGAATTGGATTCTCAATTTTGGTATTTGAACTTCTTGGAATATAATATAATTATGGATTTTATTTTCCGGAATTGGTCACGTAGGGCCCACGGGGGAAATTTACGGTTTTGTGGGGCCCACATTGTTTTCGAGATTTTGGCCAATATGGATGTTTCCGGAAGATGAAAATATTTTGGACGAATAGGAGGGCAACACGTGTCACCCCCTTAGGTGGCATTGTGGCCGATTTATGTGGACATGTGGCCCTTGGCCGAAATAGTGTGACATGTGGCAAGCCAAGTGTCCCAAGTCTTGTGTTAGACAAGTGGCTTGTGTGGCCCACACACTTGTCCCCAATCTCATCCACACACTTGCTTTGATCCTAGCCCTTGGTTTTATTATAAATACCCCCTTGTTGCAAGACTTCATCCACACTTGAATTATTTTCCAAAGCAAAATACACCCTCCTTCTCTAGTATTGCTCTCGGCAATCACATGAATCATTCTCCAAAAATCCTTAAACTTTTAAGTGTTCTTCCTTAACGTGTTAGAAAGATTGTGAACCAAGAGTTAGGCAAGATTTCACACCCCTAGCCCTAAAACCTTGCCTTGGCCGAAAGTTGCTATGTTTGGAACCTAAGTGTTCTTCACTTTTTGGAGTTGAATCTTGAAGAGATGTTGGTTAGGAGCTTCTAAGGGTTGTGTGTAGCGGATTGGAATGTAAGGATTTGGAGCTAAACTTGCTAAGGAGCGACTTTAAGTTCTTGGATATTTTTGGGCTTATCGAGGTAATGATCTTTGTCCTTCTATTGTAATTGGAGATTACATGTTGTAGTAGTTTATATTTGAGTATATTTTATGTGGAATGAATATTGAAAAGAAATGGACTGATTTATATATTGTGGGGCAGAATTTTACACGTCCAGTTAGGCGTGTAAACCCGTTCGAGTTGTTGTATTATTGCGCCTTAAATGTGGCATGTTGGCAATTGATATCGGGCCTTGAAAAAGGTGGAAAAGTATGTAGTTATAGGGTAAGTGCTGCCCGATTTTCCGTAGAATAAGAGACACTTTACTTAGAGATATTCTACGAAGAGATCTAGAAGTTGATAGATGTGTTATGGTTGTTATATGTGGATATTATACGCGCGGCATACTCAACTTGGCTAGTGGATTAAGCCGAAGAGGTATGTGATTCTTCCTATACTCTTGAGCATGATTGTTGTGAACTATATAGTACGGTAGACGTACGTGTGTTAAATGTATTTGGTTGGTTTAAAACATAAAGTGTTATAATAGCTTTATGGGAAGTTAGTTATAGAGACTTTAGGAAGATGAAAAAATGGCTTGATTTTTCTAAAGTATTAAGAGACTTGATTTTGAAAGTTAAGAGGCTTGATCTTGAAAGATAAGACACTTGACTTATAAACAACTTGATTTTGGAAAATAAGAAGTAACTTGATTTAAAAGTATAGGTTACTTGTTTTGAAAGGAGTGAGTTACTGGGGTTTTAAAAGTATACTTGATGTTGTTTTAATAGTGTAAAACACTTGGTTTAAAAAGTATAGAGTACTTGAGTTAAAGGCCTTGTAAAGATTTTCTGAAGGTGTAGTAATTTGGTTTGAAAAGAAAACGTGTTTTGATACTACGAGTATTAGTATCGTGTGGCTTTTACGTAAAAAGAGGTCTTTTTGAAAGAATGAAAGTATGTAGTACTTTGGGGGTAAAAACCCGGATTGTTGGCATAAAATGAAAGTACTTGGAGTTGATAAAATTGGTGAATCAGTTTACATGTTAATAAAAGTGTAAGAGTACGTTGAACTTGCCTATGCTTGTTGTGATAGCCTTTGTTGTGCAAGTGTTGTAGTTCTATGCTACCGCGTCTCTCGATGGAGGGTCGGTTATCTGGTTTTTTTCTTGGACATACTGACACGTTGGGTGGCCCACGGGTATGCTTCCACTATGAGTGTTATCTTGTTATTTCCTTGGACATACTGACACGTTGGGTGGCCCACGGGTATGCTTCCACTATATTGTTCCTTTGGTCATACTGACACGTTGGATGGTCCACGGGTATGCGTCCACTCAGATTGTTCCATGGCCATGCTTTCACCGATGTAAGATGTCGGAGGCATGCGGCCATGGTGCGGGTTAGATTCCTGGGTTATGTTATTAGTCCATGGACGACTAATCCATGAAGCTTGCCGCAGTGATGAGTGGTCACGGGCTTGATTTGTACATGTGGTTCTGCAGCGCACTTTAGATACTTGTCTGGTCATTTCGTGTATCGGCGAGCCGGTAGATAGCTTAAGATACTTTCCCTGGCCATATCTCGTGAGGCAATGAGCAGATGCGTTGGCTTAAGATACTTTCCGGCCGATTCGTGGCGCAGATTGGATCTGATGGGTTGGCTTCGTGCTTGGCGTAAAGTTTTATGATGCAGGAATTGGATCTGGTAATTGTCTATTCTACTTGGCCCGATCAGTTTTATGACGCAGGCAGGATCTAGTGTTCAGGTACACATAGGGGTGTTGTTTTACATCATGTACTGCCGACAGTGAGGAAGGAGTTCCACGGGTATGATTGATATTATGGGTGTGAGACCCATATTTATGTGTGAGTGATGATTTTGAGGACATGCGTCCCTGACTTGACATAACTGTTTATTATTGTGAAATGGTCTTTTTAAATGATGAAATGTAATTTCATTCTGATACTTCGATTTCACATACTTGGTACTGTTATCTTGACCTCGCCCGAAGCTGCGTTCAATCTGCGCGGTAAGTACACCGGTTGTTGATCCTCGCTCATAGGATCACGATTATGCGTATTGGGAAGCTCCATTTCTCCGGAGGCTTATCTTTTGGTATGGTTCCCTGTCATTGTAGGTACTTGTACATTCAGGGGTATGGCGGGGCCCTATCCCGTCATAGTTGTTATATCAAATTCTTAGAGGTCTGTAGTCCTGTTGTGAGTTGGGCTTGTAAAGGATGTAACTGTTTAGGTTTTTGATATATATGCAGAAAGGTGACCGTTTTGGTTAGCCTATTTCTTATTTTATATTGTTTCATGTCCATGAATTTATTTCCGCTGGTTTTTCTCTGATGTATTATCACTAGGGTGCCCGGGGTAAGGCACCAGTCGCGGGCCCGAGGTCGGGTCGTGACAGACTTTGAATCTTGGAATTTTATAAGGGCTTATCAAGGTAATAATCTTGTCATTTTAGTAATTAAAGATTACTTATTGTTGTAGTTATGGATATAAGCAAGCATGAGGTATATATTATGAAGTTTGATAAGTGTTATGGATATTGGAACCACTAATCCGAAACTAGCATGTTTAGCCTTTGAGATTACAATTCAATTTGATTATTAGTTTAGTCGTCGTATGTTATATAAAGAAGTAATTGTAGTTGTTAAAGTTGTTTACGACTATATAACATGTTAGACTTAGCAACTTGGATTGAAAAAGAATTGGAAAGGACTTTGTGTTGTTGTACATGTTAGCCAAGAATGGCTTTGGATATTGAACTACTTGGTATTAATTGTGGGGAAGAATTTTGCACGTATTGTAAGACGTGTAATCCCCTTTGATTGGTTGATGTATTGAGCCTTAAATGTGGCATGTTGGTTATTGATTATCTGGCCTTGAAAAAGGTGGAAAAGTACGTAGAAACAAAGGAAATCTTCTTAGATTTTTCGTAGAATAAGAGACCGTATACTTAGTATCATTCTACGTTCGAACTAGAAGTTGATAGGCGTGTTGTGGCCATTATAGGTTGACAATTCTACGTGCGGCGTATTCGACTTCGCTTGTGGATTAAGCCGAAAAGGTATGTGAACCATCTCCTCTTCTTCTAGTATGATTCCTTATGATAAAGAAAGTAAGTCCTACTCCTTAAATGATCCATTCCTTGATTGTACTTGGATTGCCTAATATAGAAGTTATTCTATATACTTCCTTGATTGTACTTTGAATGTTTAAATTGGAAGTTGTTATAATCCATTACCTTGATGAAGTTTGGATTTTCAAAAGTGAAAGTATTTTACTTGAAGTACATAGAGTCTTGAAAAGGAAGTAGTTTCCAAATCTTTTGGATAGTGCCTTAGTTCCAAAACCTAAAAGTTGTTATAACGGTTTTAGGGGAGTCAAATGAGTGATTTACTTAATTGATTTAAAAGAGGAGAAATGACATGATTTAAAGAGAAGTAACTTGTTTTAAAGATGTGAGTTACTTGGGATATAAAAGTATAAGAAACTTGATTTCTAAAGTTAAGAGACTTGAAGTATTTTGAAAGTTAAGAAACTTGATTTGAAAGTATACGATACTTGGTTTAAAAATATAAGTCTCTTGGTTATAAAAAGAATGAATTTGTCTAATACATAAAAAATTATAACGGCTTTATGGGAAGTTAGTTATAACGGCTTTATAAAAGGTTAAAAGAGTGGTCTATTTTGATTGATAGGCATGAGTTGCCTAGGTTGTGAAATTTGAAGTTACTTGGTTTCAAAGCCTTGAAATAAATTTCTAAAGGTGTAGTAACTTATTTTGAAAAATAGACATGCCTTGATACTACGGGTGTTAGTATCTTGGGGTTTTATATAAAAATGAGTCTTTTGAAAAGAACGGACGTACGTAGTTCTTTGGCTTGTTTAAATGAGAATTTTTCTATGTGTGCCTTGATAGTACTTTGGCTTGTTTAAATGAGAATTATTCTATTTGTGCCTTGATAGTACTTTGGCTTGTTTAAATGAGAATTATTCTATTTGTGCCTTGATAGTACTTTGGCTTGCTTAAATAATGATACTCTTGGTTTGTGTAAAGGCATGGTATTGTCTTGGTTTATGTAAAAAGGAAAGGCATGGCATTGTCTTGGTTTATGTAAAAAGGAAAGGCATGGCATTGTCTTGGTTTATGTAAAAAGGAAAGACATGGTGTTGTCTTGGTTTGCTAAAATGATGGTTTATTCATTTTATAAATAAAGGCCAAGAATGGTTTGCTTGCATATGGGTTGCTCATATAGACATTCGTGCAAGTGTCGTATTTCCACATCTCCGCGTCCCTCCATAAAGGGCCGGCAACTTGGTTCAAGAGATATCATGGGGTAGCTCCCCATGGCGGTGAGTGGTACACACTCATGGCGGATCGGATAGACTCGGACGGGTTAAATTCCCGGGATATATAAGTCATGGATTAGCTATCCGTGATGCGAGTATCGTGTACCGATGACTCATTGCGGGTCCACATGACCTATGCGGGTGAAATAGTCCCTTGCGGGTGAAATAGTCCTATGATAGGTTGCATTATAACACAGAGGGTGGTTGACCCTGGCACTGGCACGGCCTTCATGTTTTGAAACGGTAGTGATTTCATTAATTAAAGGGTGCAGTGTGTTTATGACTTAAAGTGGAACAGTTGGTCTCATTGTTAAAAGTACAACTAAAAAGGTAAAAAGGATTGCATTACTCTCATGTTTGCAAGGTTCAGTGTGTTGTTGTTTTGAGTTATCATACTTGCTTCCTGTTATATGTGGACTGTGTGATTTCCTTTACAGTACTTATTGTTTCACATACTTGATACATTCTTCGTACTGACCTCCTTCGGGGGGCTGCGTTCATGCCGCAGGTTTAGGTACGCAGTTTGGTGATTTGCAAATGTAGGACCCTTGCTCAGAGTTTTTGGATAGCTCCATCTGTTCAGGAGTTTATCATTTTGGTATAGATCCTTCATTACAGGCTTTGTACAGTTATGGGTACGGCGGGGCCTTGTCTCGTTATAGTTCAGTAAAACTCTTAGAGGTCTGTATTCATATGTGGGATTTGACTCATGTACAGTGTAGTGCATTTTTATTATGTATATTATATGGCAGCCTTGTCGGCTTTATCTTTGCATGTTCGTTGGTTTTAAAAAGAAAACGAGGTTTTATTTAGTTCCGCGGTTTACTTGTGTCAGATAGGTAGAAGGGTGCCCAGGTAGGGCACCAGTCACGGGCCCGGGGTTCGGGGCGTGACAGAGTGGTATCAGAGCAGTCAGTCCTCGAAATATCTATAGACCGTGTCTAGTAGAGTCTTGATTATCGGTGTGTTGCGTGCCACACCCATAAACAGGAGGCTACAGGACATTTAGGAGTTGGTTTCTATTCTTCTCACTCTGAGATCGTGCCATAGAGCTGTGTTATTAAGATAATCCCTCTCTGACGTATTTTTGTGTTACAACTATGCCTCCAAGGAGGGCAACAGTCGCCCAGAAGGGCAAAACAGTAGCAGGAGCTACCAGTCAGACTCAGAGAGTTGATAGGGCTCATGCCCAGGGTATACCGGATATTGTGCCGCAGTCGGCGAGTTCTTCTGCGCCAGGTTTTGAGGCCCCAGCACCAGAGCCTCCAGTTTCTCAGTTAGGGGAAGACTATAGGGTCATAAGGGAAGCAGTTATGTTATTGACCAAGATAGCGGTGCTACAGTTTCATCAGCAGGAGGTTATTCGGCCAGTACAGACAGGTGTACAGAGGGTAGAGGGCCAACGCGGAAATCAGCGTAAGAGGGCTAGACCGGTTGGTTATCCCGGTGAGTTTTTGGACGAGCAGCCTCAGCAGCGAGTGAGATATTCGTCCCAGCCTACCCAGGACATACCCCCGCAGCTCACAGGTGGGAGATTTGACCCCACAAGGTATTTAGGAGCCGGTCCGAGCTCCTGGGTTAGAGGTTCTCAGTGGAGCAGAGGATTTTCTCAGTCGAGGCCACTTATTCCTCAGTGTTTCCGATGTAGTAAGAGTCATATGGGGTAATGTCGTTATGGCACAGGTGTTTGTTTTTATTGTGGTCGTCCGGGCCATATACTGAGGGTATGTCCTTTTAGAAAGAGCACCGGTGATGTGGCTCAGCCTATGGGGCCAGTAGTTGGTTCCCTTTCCTCCACAGCTGTGCGCCCCCCAGGGCGGGGTGTTCAGATGTCAGCCAGCCGTGGTAGAGGTCAGGTTGGATTTTATAGTTCTTGCGGTCCTTCGAACCGCATAGATGACGTGACTACTGGGCAGGATCAAGAGGCAACATCGCATGGGGTTACAAGTATATTTCGATTCTTTTGAATCATACGTGCATTGATAGATTCAGATTTCGCCCTAGCGTATATGTTTTCCCTTGTTGCTAGTAGTTGTAATTGATAGCACCACCAGAAGTAGAGATACTCTGATTAGTAAAGTAAAAAGTGAAGAATGTTGACCATAATGATAAAGTGAACTGAGACTATAGTTGTGTAGGGTTCACAAGTGGTAATTACCCCGTAACAGTGTAAAGACCGATAGTGGATGAGGTACAGTAGAAATACTTCGGCCTAGGTGACGAACCTCTAGAGTATGGGAGGATAGGGTGAGAAGTACCTTGAGATAAGAGAGAAATTTATTTCAGACTAAGAATGAGAAGTTAAGTGTGACGATGGGTCGGGTTATGGACTCATTTCGGGTCAACCGGTAGTATGGAATGGGGTGATGTCAGTTGGAAATGGTCCCGCTATGTGATAGCGTCACGAGGATGCAATGCCCAAGTCTAGTTAATTGTTGTACGAGTTTGTGGACGCATTCCACCGGAACCAGGTCGTGAGGGCCGAGAAGGGCCTTAACGGAAATTCTAATAGCACGATGACCAAGTTGGATAGAAACTCCAATGATTGGAGAACAGAATCAATATTTGAAATTTTGTACATGTACTAAATAAGTTTGGAAGTACGAGAAAGTATGACAAGTAAGAAAAGGAAGGAACAAGGGTTAAAAGAACTATAGTGGTTATAGTTATGAGTAATGAAGGTGCGTAGAGAAAATCCCTTTATAGGCCATGAGTGGAGGTTAATTGTGATGATACACACGCCTTAGGTTCAGTAACACTGTCCATAGGTGCTCGTGATTGAGAGGCTACTAGTATTAGAGTTTACACCGATTGGTAAACTAAGCTAGGCATATTATAGGTTCATGTCCCAACTAGTTGGTGACTAAGTGAGACAGAAGAGGGAAGTAAAACGAGGGAACACATCAGTTAGCAGAGTAGGTGTCACGACCGGACCCCGGGCCCGCGACTGGTGCCCTACCTGGGCACCCTTACAGGTATACATCAGAGATAATCATTGGAACATACATAAACTTAACAAGGATAAATAAATAGGTTAGCCGATAAGGCTACCTCCCTGATATATACAAATCCAAAAGCAGTTACCTCCTCTTTTTTTTCAAAGTGACCCACAAGATATGACTACTGACCTCTAAGAGTTTGACATAACAATTGTGACGGGACAGGGCCCCGCCATACCCCTGAATGTACATAAATCTACAACCTCAGGGAACCGTACCAAAAGACAAAGACTCCGGAGAAATGAAGCTTTCCAAAAACTGGACAGTGATCCTAGAGTGCGGATCAGCAAGCTATGTACCTCAACATGCGGCATGAACGCAGCCCCCCGAAGGAGGTCAGTACAAAATATGTACCAAGTATGTAAGACTGAAAGTACTGTAATTTAAATCATAATAGTCTAAAATAAAGCTGGAGACATGTATGATAACCAAATTATCAGTACCACCGTGCCTTGCTGAAATGAAAGTCAGTTTTTTTACCTTTTAAGTACTATTTCAACACATGAACAGTAATCATACCATAGCTAGGGACACAAGCCCTCAAATATCAAAGCGTGCCCGTGGAATCCCCCATCATTCGGCCATATGGCGTAAAATATAACCATGTGACGCGTCTGTGGCATCCTACCTCACTGTCGGCGTACACACATACAATACATATATATATGTTACACCCCGGAATTTCAGGATATGTTTTTAAGAACGTACGTAAGAACTAAAAAATGTTAAGGTTTGAGACGAGTAAAAATTTATCGGAATTATGGAATTGTCGGAAAACGAATATTGCGACGAATGGGAGGGCGACACATGTCACCCCCCCCCCCTTAGTGGTATTGGACGAAAATGGCATAGATAGAATGGTCATTTGACCATAATTTAAATGTCCAAGTCTTGCTAAAGCTAGAGCTTGATAAGATTGACTAAGTCAAATGCCACTTGGCTTGATCCTTGTGAAAAGCATCCTAACCACCCATTTGTTCTAATCTTGACCCTCCATCTTGTTATATATGTATACTAGTGCAAGACAAGTTTCTACACTTAGACAAATTTTACAAAAATCTTGAAGAACACAAATAGGTGCTCTCGGTTTTGCACTAGGGTTTCAAGAGAAATTTTTTGTTTGTTGTCCAATAATCTCCCCACTTTAAACCAAGGTTCCTAAGGGTATTGTAAGGGTATCTCAATAGAAAGATCCCGGAAAAATGGCGTTTCAGATTAGTCGAAGGCGGAAAGTTAAGGAGTTCTTCAACTTTGAAGTTGGAACTTGAAGATAAGTTCTTCATAAGCTCTAAGGGTTGTGTCACGACCCACCGAACCGCGGCCGGTGCCTTACCTCGAGCACCCTAGTGATACAACATCGAGAGAAAATCAGGAATAAAAACTCATAAAGACAAGCGGTGAAATAAGAAAGCAGGCTAAAGCGGTTACCTTTACGCATATATAAATAAAGACTTGAGCGATTACATCCCTTTTACAAACTCTTCCCACGGTACTACGGACACCTGCGAATGTTATAACAACAACGACGGACGGGGCCCGCCATACCACGAATGTAAGTACCAACAACGGCGGGGACTATACGAAAGATAAGCCTCGGAGAAACGGAGCTTCCCAAAGCAATGAACCGTGATCCTATGAGCGAGGATCGGCGATCGTGTACCTCTACTGCGGCGTGAACGCACTTCAAGGAGGTCGATAACAGTACCAAGTATGTGAAAGCGTAAATCGAAATCAAATCATAACATTTTAAAACCAATTACAAATACGCATTTAATAACCAATTTAATCGCACATAGTGCCACAAAGATAAACAAGAGCAAAATAGATATAACGTAATCGTCTTTTCTAGGCCGCTAATGATCGAAGCAAGGCGATCGCCCATAGTATCATTATGCGTGCCTAATCCTGGAACTCCGCGATCGCGATAGGTCACATGAGACCGCATGAGGTATTCCACGATCGGGGTAGCTAACGCGGCATCCTCCTCGGACCCCGAAGTCCGCATAGTCACGCATCGCGTGAGGCATTCCTCGCGTCGGATAACACACGGAATGATCAATCCTCGAACTCCGCGACTCGCATAGGTCACATGGACCGCATGAGGTATTCTCGCATCGGGTGGCAAGTCCTCGGCATCATAACAAGTCAGGGGGGTATGTGATATAATAGCAGTACAACGGGCTTATCGTTTAACAACGTAAGCACAACAAGAATAACCCCCTCACACAAACATCACAAGACACTAACACACGTAGCATCGTAACATGTTTACTTATCAAACGATCTTACTACACTTTCCAGAAATCAATACAAGACTTTCATGAACAAATAAGTAAACCGTTCCTTCTATCTTCCTTAAGTCGTTATACCTAACCTCCCATAAAACTAGTATAACACTTAAGCTTTTAAAACCAAGTATTTCTTTTCTTTCAAAAATGATTAATAACTCTTTTGAAATACTTCAAGATTCTTATTATTTAAAACTCAAGTCAAAAAACATCAAAGTAAAACCAAAACAATTTCCATACCTTCTTTTAAAACAAAGGCACTTTTTCCTTTAAAAGTCAAGTAGCAATATACTTTTTAAACCAAGTGTCTTACTCTTTTAAAAACAAGTAACCTATACCTTTAAATCATGTTACTTCTCCTTTCCCAAAATCAAGTTGTTTATAAGTAAAGTTATCATTTTAAATCCAATGATAAAACCATTCTTATTTTCGAAATCAAGATAACTTTATTCTTTAAAAGACCACACACCCATTACTCATGAGTGAGGTTTTACAACTTTTTAACATAATTCAAGTCCTTAATATTTCATAACAAGTCACTTAACTTTGGAATCAAGTCAAGGACACAAAAGGAAAGTCAAATTCCTTTAAACACACGTGCGTCTACCGCACTAAATATATTTCACAAATATCATGTTAGGAAGGATAGAAAGAGGTTCACATACTTCGCGACGATTATCGACAATTAGCAAAACGCTCCACAGTACTATAATCCTGCTAGCCTTTTCCACCCTTCAAGTAGAATACGCTATTCATAGTACTTCAACCTATAATGGCCATAAAACGTTTATTAACTTCTAGCTCTCTTCGTAGAAAAATTCTAAGTACTGTGTTCCTTATTCTACGGAAAATTGGCAAGACCTCCCCGCATGACCACATAAATTTCCTCTCCAAACGAGGCATGCTACCAAACCAACAATCCCGGGGGTTACACGCCTAACCTGACGTGTACAATTCTACTCCATAATACTACAAGTCTCTGTAAATACGGTCCTATGTAAATCTGATTCAATTCTTATCCATATTCATTCTACATATAGTATACTCACTATACATTACTCTGATATGTAATTTCCAATTACAATAGGGGATAAAGATCATTACCTCGATAAGCCCAAAATTATCCAAGTTTTATAAGTCGATCCCGAGCAACGTTTAGCTCCACTTCCTTACGCTCAACCCGCTCCAAGCAACCCTTAGAAGTTTCTAAACAACTTCTCTTAACACTTCAACCAACTATGAAGATTTTCTTAGGGTTTCACTTTTGCGACTAAAGGAATAAAGTAGTATTTCCGGCTCTTATGTTGGGATAACTTTAGAATACTACTAGGGATACAAGGCTAAGGTATTTGGGATTATACAACAATACTTGAAGTATTTCTACACAAAGTGGGGGGGGTTGGACGAGAACTTCACAAGAGGGGGGGGGGACGAAAAACAACTAGAGGGAGGGAGTGTTTGCCTTGGAGAAACTTTAAGTGTGGATGAAGAATTAGTCTTGAAATCAATGGGGTATTTATAGGAAAATCAATGGCCAAGATCTAGGCAAGTGTGTGGTGAGGATGGGGTACATGTGTGTGGGTAGTTGGCCAACCATTTGGCTACCACAAAAATGGGACAAGTGGCTTGCCACTTGTCCCCCAATAAAACGTCCAAGGCTAGGTGTCCATCTTCAATTCGGCCACATGGCCACATGGGGGTGACACGTGTCGCCCCCTACTCGTCCAAAATATTTCATCTTCCGAAAATATCCGCAATGCCAAAAATCCGAAAATAAAGTGGGCCCCACAAACCGTAAATTCCTCCCGTGGGCCCCACGTGACCAATTTCGGAAATAAAATTCCTTAATTCTCAAAAATTCCAAAAAGTCCGAATACCGAATCCGGGAATCCAATTCCCATTAACGAACCTTTTTCCTTCACAAAATCCTGAAACTTTTCCGTCGAAAAATCACATCTTTCTTCCTTTCCAATTTTAATGTCGTATTCTCGTACGTACGTCCTCATATACATACTCTGGAACTATGGGGTGTAACATTCTTCCCCCCTTAGAAACATTCGTCCCGAATGTTCCTTCTAAGTCTCCAAGCACACCTGTGCCGGTATAGTCTTCACTACTATACTTACGAAACCAATTATGCCACACCTGGCCATAATACCACATACGCGCAAAAACTCACATCCAAGTCAGCGAAGAATCATCTCCAAAGCGTATAACAATACTAATAGCTCCACCCATGGTCCAAAGGATACTTTCTTCACATCTTTACTTATAAAAAGGACACTTCCATCTTCTTAACACATCTTCGCCTCTTTTCTTACTTGTCGTACCCTCCTCGTACACTCGAACTCTTCCTCATATACGTACCACATTTCTGTCATTGCTTCAGTTTTCAAAATCTCGGGGTTACTATCTCCAACTTGGTCATCATTAACTGGGAACACTCTGGATGGATCTCCGATACTCTTTCGAAACATAGCAACATGGAATACCGGACGTACTGCCTCCTAAGTCGGACGACAGTGCTAACTTATAGGCAACCTGACCTATTCTACAATGATCTGAAAAAAATGCACAAAGTACCTTGGGCTAAGTTTCCCCTGCTTTCCACATCTCGTCACATCCTTCCGGGGTGGTTCCTTCAAGAAGACCCACCGTAAAATGAACTCAGTGTCGACGATTATCCACGACACTGTTGACTCGAGCCGCTAATAACTTCTTCCGGATAAGCTTCACCTTATCCACATCCTGCCCAAACAAGTAGGGACCAACTATCTGAACCTTGCCAACATCGAACCAATCGACCGTGACCTACACTTCCGCCATACAAGGCTTCATAAGGCACCATCCGAATCTTGAAATGGTAGCTATATAATACTCACTCAACAAGAGGCAAATAATCCTCACAACTACTCTCGAAATCAAAACACCGCCCGTAACGCCCTCAAATGTCGGATAAAGCGCTGTTCGTCCGTCGGCCCAGGGTGAATGTATCTGAGACTCACCTGAGTTCCTAACCCGTCTGGTAAAACCTCCCGAAAAAGAAATAGCCATAAACTGGGCTCCACTGCCTGCCATAAAATAAAAGTAGGAACCCCGTGCAGCCTTACCACCTTCCTGCTATACAACATCTCGCATAACCCTCCGCCGAGTAAACAGTCCTGACTAAAAGACAAGATGGGCTGACCCCATCGGCCCTACTACTGGTGGAACGCATCCACAAACTCGTACGATTGTTACCTAAACTTGGGCCTAACACCCTCGTGACCCTATCATCTAGCGGGACCACCTCAAACTGACCCCACCACATTCCGGGCTGCGGGTTGACTCGCGATATGGCCTCAACCCGACCCACTTCGTACTAAACTCTCGTTCCCCGATCCGGAACAATCTTACCAGTTCACGTCATGAAAGCTACCACTTCCATCTCACACTACCCATGGAATTATCCCACAATATATATCACGCATACCAAGTACTTCGACAAAGACCAACCGTAACATCCACTCAGGACGGCCTTGCATCCAAGGTCCCAACTGTTATAAATTCTAAGGCTCCCCATTTTCTCGTCCCCAGACTTACCCTTTTCAACTACCCATGTTTTCTAATCACAACTTACACAATGCTAACCGAAAATAGCACTCCACATGTATCTACCATAACGACCTAAACAAATCTCTTAAGGCTGGAGATATCTCTATCTCATCGCTCACTTTCTTGCCGCTCTAATCAAATCCTGCTCTGCTGGCGCATAACTACTGACGGTGATGAACCACCATCGATCCGAAGTGAGTAACATCCGTGCCACAGTCGGACAATTTCGCATAAAATGGCCCGCCGCAAGCCTAACAAGCTATCTAAGTAGTACGACACTCCCATAAGAACACCTACCGCGGCCATACCGAGGTGGGGTGGCCTCTCCAGCTAACACCCTTCCCCTCGAACCACTGAATCAATCGACACGGTAGGCTAAGTCATCCCACTGTATCCTCCTACTAGGACATTCTCTCCTCATGGCCCGATGGCCTCTGGTAACACAAGCATTAGTAAAAAGACGACAGTCCCTCGGGATGACGTCTACCACATAGTGAACACCGAGGAAAATCGAATCGGTGGCTAGAACCTATGTAAATCGTGAATGGAACCTGGAGTTCGACCAACTCTTAAATACCCGAACGTCACGAAGTGCGCGAGGACCACTCAGATCGGGCGGAGGCGCATAACCGATCTGCCGAGAAGGTCCGCCTCGAAAGTTACCAAAGGACCTGCTGTTACGGCCTCTTCGCGATCTTGGTTAATCCGCTGATCTCTACGTTCCTCGATCTGCTGCGCGTAAGCTGTCTGACGGCAATGTCCATGTCATCAAGAGCTACTCTTGTACAACTCTCTGCTAGATAATCGTCATGTCCTGTGACATATCGGTGCACTCTATCCTCCATGTCTGCCACTAACGCGGGGACCTAACGAGCCAATAAGTCAAACTCTATACTGTATTCCCGAACCGTCCGCCCGTTCTGCCTCAACCTCATAAATCTATCTGCCCGAGCTCTCCTCATCTGCGAGGGCAAGAAGTGTGTAAGAAATGCCTCTGAGGTCTTGATCACTTTCATGATCTGCTGCAACTGTCGAATAAAATCCTGAGGATCTTCCTCAGTTCTCACTCCATAGAACTCGGTGGATGACTCGAAGTCTGAAATCTCAACTTCTCGGATCTAGGGTGAACTTACTGGTACTGCCGGAACCTCCGACTCTCGTCTGTCCTCATTCCTAGCCACAAGCCTAGCTAGTAACTGGGCCATTTCCTTGTAACTCATATCCTCGGCTCCTGGTCGTGAAATTGGAGGCTCAGGTATCGTGGCCTCAGTAGAAACTGATGCTGCTCTAAACTCTACTGGGGCTAGCGGCGTCATAAAACTCGTCTGCAAGTACTATCTCGTAATGACCGCTGTGCCTCGTAACCCTCGTGTTCTACTCGTAGCTCCTCTCGCCGCCTTGCCCTTCTGGGCTCTGGTTGCCTTGCGTAGAGGCGTAACGGGTACATAAGAATACGCCAGAGGGAGTCCAACTTATAACACAGCTCTAAGGCACGATCTCAGATGAGAAGAATGGAAACCAATCCTAAATATCCTGTAGCCTCCTGATTATAGATGTGGTGCACAACACACCGATAATCAAGACTCTACTAGACACGGTCTGTAGACACCTTCCGAGGATTAACTGCTCTGATACCACTTTTGTCACGACCCGACCCCGGGCCCGCGACTGGTGTCTTACCCCGGGTACCCTAGTGATACAACATCAGAGAAAATAAGCGGAATAAAAACTCATAAAGACAAACAGTGAAATAAGAAGACAGGCTAACCAAAACGGTTACCTTTCTGCATATATAAATAAAGACTTGAGCGATTCATCCCTTTTACAAACTCGCCTGGTACTACAGACCTCTACGAATGTTATAACAACAACGACGGGACAGGGCCCCGCCATACCCCTGAATGTAAGTACCAACAACGACAGGGGACTATACCAAAGATAAGCCTCCGGAGAAACGGAGCTTCCCAAAACGCTGAACCGTGATCCTATGAGCGAGGATCGGCGACTGGTGTACCTCTACCTGCGGCATGAACGCAGCCCCCCGAAGGAGGTCAGTACAACAGGTACCAAGTATGTGAAACTGTAAAGTACTGAAATCAAATCATAACATTTTAAAACCAATTACAAATACGTACGAATAACCAATTTAACTGCACATAGTGCAACAGCATAAACAAGAGCAAAATAAATATAATGTAACTGCTCTTTTCTAGGCCGCTAATGATCGAAGCAAGGCCAATCGCCCATAGTATCATTATGCGTGCCTAATCACGGAACTCCGCGATCGCATAGGTCACAGACCGCGTGAGGTATTCCTCGCATCGGGGGTAGCTAACCCGCGGCATCCTCCTGGACTCCCGAAGTCCGCATAGTCACACAGACCGCAAAGTCACACAGACCGCATGAGGCATTCCTCGCATCGTGATAACACACCCGGAATGATCAATCCTGGAACTCCGCGACTCGCGCAGGTCACGCACCGCGTGAGGTATTCCTCGCATCGAGGGTGGCAAGTCCTCGGCATCATAACAAGTCAGGGGGGTATGTGATATAATAGTTGTACAACGGGCTTATCGTTTAACAACGTAAGCACAACAAGAATAACCCCCTCACACAAACATCACAAGATACTAACACACGTAGCATCATAACATGTTTACTTATCAAACCATCTTACTACAATTTCCAGAAATCAATACAAGACTTTCATAAACAAATAAGTAAACCGTTCCTTCTATCTTCCTTAAGTCGTTATACCTAACTTCCCATAAAGCTAGTATAACACTTAAGCTTTTAAAACCAAGTATTTCTTTTCTTTCAAAAATGATTAATAACTCTTTTGAAATACTTCAAGATTCTTATTATTTAAAACTCAAGTCAAAAGACATCAAAGTAAAACCAAAACAATTTCCATACCTTCTTTTAAAACAAAGGCACTTTTTCCTTTAAAAGTCAAGTAGCAATATAATTTTTAAACCAAGTGTCTTACTCTTTTAAAAACAAGTAACCTATACCTTTAAATCATGTTACTTCTCCTTTCCCAAAATCAAGTTGTTTATAAGTCAAGTTATTATTTTAAATCCAATGATAAAACCATTCTTATTTTCGAAATCAAGATAACTTTATTCTTTAAAAGACCACACACCCATTACTCATGAGTGAGGTTTTACAACTTTTAACATAATTCAAGTCCTTAATATTTCATAACAAGTCACTTAACTTTGGAATCAAGTCAAGAACACAAAAGGAAAGTCAAATTCCTTTAAACACACGTGCGTCTACCGCACTAAATATATTTCACAAATATCATGCTAGGAAGGATAGGAAGAGGTTCACATACCTCGCGACGATTATCGACAATTAGCAAAACGCTCCAAAGTACTCTAACCTTGCTCGCCTTTTCCACCCTTCAAGTAGAATACGCTACTCGTAGTACTTCAACCTATAATGGCCAAAAAACGTTTATTAACTTCTAGCTCTCTTCGTAGAACAATTCTAAGTACCAGGTTCCTTATTCTACGGAAAATTGGCGACCTCCCCCGCAACCACATAAATTTCCTCCTCAAACGAGGCTGCTACCAAACCAACAATCCCGGGGGTTACACGCCTAACCTGGCGTGTACAATTACTCCACAATAATACTACAAGTCTCTTTGTAAATACAGTCCTATTTAAATCTGATTCAATTCTTATCCATATTCATTCTACATATAGTATACTCAACTATACATTACTTCAACATGTAATTTCCAATTACAATAGGGGGATAAAGATCATTACCTCGATAAGCCCAAAATTATCCAAGTTTTATAAGTCGATCCTGAGCAACGTTTAGCTCCACTTCCTTACGCTCCAACCCGCTCCAAGCAACCCTTAGAAGTTTCTAAACAACTTCTCTTAACACTTCAACCAACTATGAATATTTTCTTAGGGTTTCACTTTTGCGACTAAAGGAATAAAGTAGTATTTCCGGGCTCTTATGTTGGGATAACTTTAGAATACTACTAGGGATACAAGGCTAAGGTATTTGGGATTATACAACAATACTTGAAGTATTTCTACACAAAGTGGGGGGGGCGGTTGGACGAGAACTTCACAAGAGGGGGGGGGGACGAAAAACAACTAGAGGGAGGAAGTGTTTTCCTTGGAGAAACTTTAAGTGTGGATGAAGAATTGGTCTTGAAATCAATGGGGTATTTATAGGAAAATCAATGGCCAAGATCTAGGCAAGTGTGTGGTGAGGATGGGGTACATGTGTGTGGGTAGTTGGCCAACCATTTGGCTACCACAAAAATGGGATAAGTGGCTTGCCACTTGTCCCCCAATAAAACGTCCAAGGCTAGGTGTTCATCTTCAATTCGGCCACATGGCGACATAGGGGTGACACGTGTCGCTCCCCTACTCGTCCAAAATATTTCATCTTCCGAAAATATCCTGTTATACTCCGTATTTCCAGAGTATGTACGTGAGGACGTACGTACAAAAGTTTAAGCCTTAAGTTAGGCAAGGGACGAAAATTTGTGCACAACCCCTGAAAAGAATTGTTTTCCGACGAAACGTTTTCCAAACTTTTCGAAGGGAAAATTACGGTTGCGACATTTATTATTTTTGCGGATTTTTCCGAGAGATGAAATATTTTGGACCAACGAGAGGGCGACACTTGTCACCCTCAAGTGGGCGGTCTAGTGGCCGATTCATGGCACGTTTCTTGGCATGTTTTGTGGCCTAAAACTTGGGTCAATGTTTGGAGTGATTTGTGGAGTATATGGCTAGGGTGCACTTGGGCAAATCCACACCCTCCACTTGCCTAAATCTTGGCCATTGAAGGCCCTATAAATACCCCCCCCTTAGTTGAAGACTTCTTCATCCACAACACAACTTCCAAGTCTCAAAAACTCCTTCCCCCTCTCTATAGTTTTCGTCCAAGCCTCCCCCTCCCCCTTTGTGAGGCCTTTGGCCGAGAAATACCCCCCCCCCTTTCTAGTGGTGCTAGCCGAAAGTACCCCCCCTCTTGAGTGTTGTTCTCGTAAAATACCACCCTCCCCTTGGTAGAAAAATACTCTCCAAGTATTGTTACAATTCCAAAAATACCTTAGCCTTATACCTTATTGTATTCCAAAGTTACCTCTATACGTAGAGCCCGGAAATACTACCTTATATCCTTTTAAGTCACTAAACGAAACCCTAAGGAAAATCTTCATAGTTGGTTGAAGTGCTAAGTATAAGTTGTTTGGAGACTTCTAAGGGTTTCTCGGAGCTTTCGGAGCGTGCAAATTAGGAGCTAAACGTTGCTCAGGATCGACATTTAAACTTGGAGAATTTTGGGCTTATCGAGGTAAATACTTTTGTCCTTCTATTGTAATTGGAAATTACATACTGTAGTTGTATAAAAATGAGTATATGATTTATAGAAGGATGGTATAAGAGAATAGAATTGAATTGAAGTCACATTAGAAGAATATTAAAGAAGAAGATTGAACTGTACTTACATAGGACTGTATTTACAGTAGACTTGTGTAGTTTAGCGGGTAGGGAAGTGCTGCCCAATTTTCCGTAGAATAGAGAAGCCTCTGCTTAGAATATTCTACAGAGTAGTCTAGACGTTGATAGACGTATATGGCCTTTATAGGTTGAAAGTTCTGCGAGTAGCATGTTCTACTTGAAAGGTGGACAAGGCTAGCCGGGTTATAGTCGTGGAGCGTTTTGCTAATTGTCGATAATCGTCGCGAGGTATGTGATTCTTCCTATCCTCTTGAGCATGATATTTTAAAAGAATATATATAGTACGGTGAGCGTCGTGTGTTAACTGAGCGTGGTTTCTTTGCGATGTCTTTTGACTTGAGTCTAATAATAAGCATCTTGAAGTACTTCAAAAGAATTAAGAATCGATTTTGAAAGTAGAGTAATACTTGTTTTTAAAAGATTAAGAGTTATACTAGCTTTATGGGAAGTTAGGTATAACGACTTAAGGAGATAAAAGGAAGTTTACTTAATTGTTTATGAGCGTCTTATATTGATTTAAGAAATGAGAATAAGTATCGAACAAACCATTTAGCGCTAATAAAGGAAATGTATTGACTAATTAAGTATTATTGAAACCAGTAGAAACCTCCATCTGCATAGAAGCTAAGATGAGACAAAATGATATTACATTTCCTAGATCGTGGCTGCTTTAATAAGATTGTTATGAACAAGAATAACCTACTCACACATAAGGCATATGTTTCTCAAATTGTTTTAAAAGAGAATTATATTATTAAGTGATTAAGACTATGAACTACGAAACCTTTGAAAATAAGAGACTTAAGTATTTGAACTTAGGCAAACTTGAACTTTTGGAAAAGAAGGTTGTTACTTGTCTTAAAAGGAAATCGTTTTGGTTTGCTTAAAGATAGTCACTCTATTTTTGATACTACGGGTATCGTGTGACTTTTGTGAAAGAAGCGGATCTTTTTAAAGAATTAATGTACGTAGTACTTTGGGGATAAAGACCCGAACTTGTTGACATAAAATAGAAAGTACCTTGTGTGAATAACTTGACTATGCTTGGTTTGTGATAGCCTTGTAATACTCTCTTGTTGGTTTGATAAAGTAAACATGTTAGGATGCTACGTGTGTTAGTGTCTTGTGATGTTTGTGTAAATGGGTTTCCTTGTTGTGCTTATGTTGTTTAACGATAAGCCGTTATGTTAGTATTATATCACTCACCTCTTGACATGATATACCGGGGGTTAAGCTGCCCCCCGATGCGGGGTATACCTCAGGCAGTATTTGTGACTATGATTCGAGATACCTCATGCGGGTCCAGGTGGCCTATGCGGAGCTACGAGTTCGGGTTAGTGTGCGGTCTATATGGCCATGCGATGCGTGTGGCCATGCGGACCACGGGTCGAGATGATGCCGGGAGTAGCACCCTCGATCGGGAATACCTGTGCGGGCCTATGTGTGTGGCCTGCGAGTGCGGAAGTTCGAGATTAGACGCGCACATTTGATACTGCGGGCGAGTGGCCAGCTTCGATCATGTGGCGGTCTAGCAAGACCTTGTGATACAATTTTATAGCATTGTTGGTACTGTGGGTTTTAGTAGTCGGCTATGCCTTCGTACTTACCCCGTACGGTTTTATTATGAGACAGGTGGGACCTGGTGTTCATGTGTATTCCTTGGATGTTTGTATATCATGGACTGCCGACAGTGAGGAAGGTATTCCACGGGCATGATTGATGTTGTGGGCGTGAGACCCATAGTTATATTTGAGTGATGACTTTGAGGGCGTGAGTCCCTGACTTGACATGACTGCTTATTTATTATGAACTGTAGTTTGGTTATCATACATGTCTCTGCTTTATATAGACTACTATGATTTCATTTACGATATTTTCGATTTCACATACTTGGTACTGTTGTCTTGACCTCCGGGGCTGCGTTCATGCCGCGGTAGAGGTACATCGATCGTCGATCTCGCTCATAGGATCACGATTCAGCGTTTTGGGAAGCTCCGTTTCTCGGAGGCTTATCTTTGGTATAGTCCTTGTCATTGTACTTACATTCGAGTGGTATGGCGAGCCTGTCGTCGTTGTTATAAAACTCTTAGAGGTGCAGTAATGCGATATGGCGAGTTTGTAAAAGGGATATAGCTGTTGAATTCAAGTTTTATGTTTATATATATGCGGAAGGCAACTCTTCTCGAAAAAGCTTTCTCACTTCATTTTGTTTCATGTTTTGTTTTATATTCCATTGATTACTCGATGTATGTCTACTTGGGTGCGGGTAAGGCACGATCCACGAGCCGGGCAGTCGTGACATACTCATGATGCCAAAAATTCGAAAATAAAGTGGGCCCAGCAAGTAAATTCCTCAGTGGGCCCCGTGGCCAATTTGGAAATAAAATTCCATAATTCTCAAAAATTCCAAAAAGTCGAATCCGAATCAGGAATCAATTCCCATTAACGAACCTTTTTCACAAAATCGGAAACTTTTAAAGTCGAAAAATCACATCTTTCTTCCTTTCCAATTTTAATGTCGTATTCTCGTACGTACGTCCTCATATACATACTCTGGAACTACGGGGTGTAACATGTTGCTTGGAGTGGATTGGAACGTCGAAAAGAGGAGCTAAAGTTGCTAAGGATCGACTTGTAATCTTGGATCATATTTGGGCTAAATGAGGTATAATCTTCGTCTTACTTTTGTAATTGAAGATTCCATGTTATTATAAGTTAGAAATGATCATGTGATATGTGTTATGAAGTTTGATAAGTGTTATGGAAATTTGGAAGCTCAAATCCGAAAATGACATGTTTAGCCATTTGAAATTGAAATACAATTTGGTCGATAATTAGAATCGTCGCATGTTATCTACTTGAAGATTATAGTTGTTATAATCAACTGCGGCCTTATAACATGTTATACTAAACAACTTGGATTGAAAAGAAATTGGAAGAAGAATTGGTATTGTTGCCCTAATTGCCGAATTGACATTGTAGTTTAGACTAGTTTGTTATATATTATGGGCGGAATTTTACGTCTTGATTAAGCGTGTAATCCCTATTTTTAACTACTTTGTTGGGCCTTAAATGTGGCGTGTTTGGTTATTGAATTCGGCCTTGAAAAGGTGGCAAAGTATGTAGAAACAAAGGAAGTCTTTGTCAGATTTTCCGTAGAATTTAGTGACTTTGCACTTGGAATATTCTACGTTTGAAGTAGCGATTAATAGGCGTACTATGGTCATTATAGGTTGACATACTACGTCGCGAATTGGACTTAGCAAGTGGATTAAACAGAAGAGGTATGTGGAACTTTCTTATCTCTTGAGCATGAATAAGTTGTAAATGTATAGTGCGGTAGGCGTCTGAGTTTTTGACAATCTAGGTCCATTTGATATGTTACACCGTAGTTCGGGTATGTATGTGAGGGCGTCGTGTTACACTCGGAAATTTCAGGATATGTTTATAAGAGCGTGCGTAAGAACTCAACAATGTTAATAATTGAGGCGAGTAAAAATTTATCGAATTTTGGAATTTGTCGGAAAATTAAGTATTGCGACGAAGCGGGAGGCGACACGTGTCACCCCTAATACTCTTGGGCGAAATTGACATGGAAATGGTCATTTGACCATAATTTAAAAGATCAAGTCTTGCAAAGGCAAGAGCTTGACATTGTTGACAAGTCAATGCCACTTGGCGATCCATGTGAAACTCATCGAACCACCCATTTGTTCTAATCTAGACCCTCCAATTGGTTATATATGTGTACTAGTGCAAGACAAGCTTCAACACTTAGTCAAATTTTTACAAAAATCTTGAAGAACCTATAGGGGTGCTCGGTTTTGGCTTGAGGTTTCAAGAATTTTTTTGATTGTTGTCCAATAATTCCCAGCTTTAAACCAAGGTACCTAAGGGTATAGTAAGTGTTTCTCAATAAAAGATCGGAAATGTGGTGTTTCGTATTAGTCGCAAGGAAAACCTAAAGGGTTATTCAACTTTGAAGTTGAAACTTGAAGATGAGTTTTCATAAGCTTAAGGGTGGCTTGGGTGGATTGGAATGTCGAAAGGAGGAGCTAAAGGTCTAGAGATCGACTTGTACTCTTGGATCATATTTGGGCTAATTGAGGTATAATCTTCGTTTTACTTTTGTAATTGAAGATTTCATGTTATGATAAGTTATAAGTGGTCTTGTGATATGTGTTATGAAGTTTGATAAGTGTTATCGAATTGGAAGCTCAAAATCCGAAAATGACATATTTAGCCATTTGAAATTGAAATCCAATTTGATCGATAAATTGAATTGTCGCATGTTACCTACTTGGAAAATGTAGTAGCTATAATTAATGGCGGCTTGATATCATATTATGCTACCAATTTGGATTGAATTGGAAATTGAATAAGAATTGGTATTGTTATATACATTGTGGCCGGAATTGGACTAGTAGTTTAGACTAGTTTGTTATCGTTTGTGGTGAGCCAATTGGGGCTGTTTGGTTATTCATTTTTATTGAACTACCTTATAAATTGTGGTGAGCCAATTGGGGCTGTTTGGTTATTGTATTCGGCCTTGAAAAATGTGGCAAAGTTAGTAAAAACAAAGGAAGTGCTGTCCGATTTTCCGTAGAATTTAGTGACTTGCACTTGGAATATTCTACGTTTGAAACTAGAAGTTAATAGACGTACTATGGTCATTATAGGTTGGCATACTACGTACGGCGATTGGACTTAGCAAGTGGATTAAACCGAAGAGGTATGTGGAACTTTCTTACCTCTTGAGCATGATTAAGTTGTAAATGTATAGTACGGTAGGCGTCTGAGATTTTGACAATCTAGTCTATTTGATATCCTTGACTTATTTTAAGAATGCCCAAGTTGTTTGAGTTAGAGAATTAACTCACTTGTTTATTTATTAAGGATATCTTGGTTTTCAAAGGTTAAGAGACTTTAAGTATGTTGAAAGTATTTTGATACTTGTTCTGTTGGAAAGTTTAAGTCTCTTGGTTAAAAAGAAGTATGTAAGTTGCTAATGTATAAAGCTAGTATAACGGCTTTATGGGAAGTTGGTTATAATAGCTTTATGGAAAGTTAATAAGAGAATGGTTTACTCTTAAGTAATTTAAGCATGTTAAGGGACTTGAAGAGTTTTAAAGAATGTGACACTTGTTTCGTTTTAAACGTATAAGTCCCTTGGATAGGAAATTGTACTTGACTTAGGTATAAAGTGAATATAACGACTTTATGTGGAGTTGGTTATATTGGCTTTATGGAAAGATAAATGGCTTGATTTATTTGAAAGGCAATTTGATTTAAAGGCATCAATTGCCTAAGGCTTTTCTGAGAGAAGAAGTCATTTGATTTAGAAGCCTAATTTTATTTCTAAAAGTATTGTGACTTGTCTTGAAAAAGAAATTGTAACTTGATACTACGGTTATTAGTATCTTGGAAGTTTTATAATGAAATGAGTCATTTTGAAAGAATAGAAGTACGTAGTACTTTGGGTTAAATTCCCGGATTTTTATAAAGAACATGTTAGTGCCTTAAGTAAACTAAAATGAGAGTGTATATGAAACAGAATAATAAGAAGTTAGGGGATTGCTTAACTTGCTTATATATTGTATGATAAGTCGGTAGTGCTTATGTTATGTGTGATACTCGGATTTGTGCTAGTAGTTCAGTAATAATTGCGGGGTCATTCCCCGGGTTTGTGGCATTGCATATTTCCGTGGATTTGCTACCCACGATGCGAGGAATACCTCATGCGAGTCCGTAGGGCTTATGCGGGTGAAATAGTCCCATGCGGGCGGGTCCAGCCTATCACGAGGAATACCTCGTGCGAGTCGTAAGGGCTTATGCGGGTGAAATAGTCCCGTGCGAGGAATACCTCACGCGGGTCCACTGGATCTATCGCGGGTGAAATAGTCGGGAATAGGATTGTAATGACAACTGCGGGCGGGTGGTCTGCTTTGATCGTGAGCTTTCCTACTTTATATTGTAAGTATACCCCTATTTACTCTCATTGTTAGTAAGGCACAGTGTACTGTTAATTGAGTTATCATACATGTCTCCAGTTTTATTTTAGACTTATGATTTCATTACAGTACTTTCAGTTTCACATATTTGGTACATGTTGTACTGACCTCCTTCGGGGGGCTGCGTTCATGCCGCAGGTAAAGTACAGGTTGCTGATCATCGCTCTTAGGATCCTTTGTTGGTGTTGAGAAGCTCCTTTATTAGGAGGCTTATCCACTGGTATTGTCGGTTATTGTACATTCGGGGTATGGCGGGGCCCATCCTTGAGTTGTTATTCTTAAGTGCTGTAGTCACATTGTGGATTGGGTTGTAAAGAAAAAAAATGTGTCTTTATTATTTCCGGATTGAGTATATTTTTACGGAAGGTGGCCTTATCGGCTAGCATTGTTAACTTATGTTTAAGTATTTTTTTAGTTGTGTATGTTCATTGCTATTCTCACGATGTTTACCAAAGGGTGCCTGGTAGGGCACGATCGTGAGCTTGAGGGTCGGTCGTGGCGATGCGTCTGAGAATCTGACGATAATTTTGGAAAGGAAGAAAGATGTGATTTTTCGACGGAAAAGTTTACGGTTTTTGTGAAGTAAAAAGGTTCGTTAATGGGAATTAGATTCCCAGATTTGGTATTCGGACTTTTTAGAATATTTTAGAAGTATTGGAATTTTAATTTCCGGAATTGGTCACGTGGGGCCCGAGAAAATTCTACGGTTTTGTGAGGCCCACTTTATTTTGGATTTTTGGCATTACGGATATTTTGGAAAATGAATATTTTGGACAACGAGAGGCGACATGTGTCACCCTCAGTGGGCCGGTTTAGGTGAGGAATAGTTGGGCACGATTTTTGTGTTTTAAAGGCCAAAAATGTTTGGTCAAAGTCTTGAAGATATTTATGTAGTAGATAGATAAGGTAGCACTTGTCCTAATCTACACCATCCATTTGCTTGAATCTTGACCCTTGAGTGTTCTATAAATACCACCCTTGCTAGCAAGACTTCTTCATCACTTGAACAATTTCCAAGTCTCAAAATCCATCTCCCCCTTAGTGAAGCTCTCGTCCTAACACCTCCTCCCCTTCCTAGTTGCTTGTAGAAACACACCCCTTTGGTAGGAAATGTCTTCATGTATTGTTACTATTCCAAAATACCTTAGCCCAAATACCTTGTAGTATTCCAAAGTTACCTCTATACAAAAGCTTGAAAATACTATTTTATATCCTTTAGTCACAAGCAGAAGCCCTAGGAAAATCTTCATAGTTGGTTGAAGTATTAAGTAGAAGTTGTTTAGAACTTCTAAGGGTTTCTTGGAGCGAATTGGAGCGTCTGAGAATAGGAGTTAAACCTTGCTCGGGATTGACTTTAATCTTGGATAATTTTGGGCTTATCGAGGTAAATATCCTTGTCCTTATTGTAATTGGAAATTACATATAGTAGTTTAAATTTAGTATAAGATATAGAAGGATGGTATATAAGAAGAGAATTGGCTGTACTTACATTGAGTTTGTATTCTGATGAGACTTGTGTAACTACGGGTAGGAAGTCTTTGCCCAAATTTAGTAGAAATAAGAACCTTCTTAGAATATTCTCTGAGTAGTCTAGGCGTTGATAGGCGTATTTGACTATTATAGGTTGATACTCTGCTTGCGACATATTCGACTTGGCGGTGGATTTCCCAGGAGGTATGTGATTCTTCCTATCCTCTTGAGCATGATATTTTAAAAGAATATATATAGTACGGTGAGCGTCGTGTGTTAACTGAACGTGGTTTTACTTCGATGTCTTTTGACTTGAGTTTTAAATAATAAGAATCTTGAAGTATTTCAAAAGAATGAAGAATCATTTTTGAAAGAAGAGTAATACTTGATTTTAAAAGCTTAAGAGTTATACTAGCTTTATGGAAAGTTAGGTATAACGGCTTAAGAGAAATAAAAGGAACGGTTTACTTAATTGTTTATGAAAGCCTTGTATTGATTTCGAAAATGAGAATAAGTATCAAACAAACCACTGCAGCGCTAATAAAGGAAAATGTATTGACTAATTAAGTATTATTAAAACCAGTAGAAACCTCTATCTGCATAGAAGCTAAGATAAGACAAAATTGTATTACATTTCCTAGATCATAGCTGCTTTAATAAGATCATTAATAAACAAGTTTTGATTTTCTTAAAATTTCAAAGTAAGGACTTGTTTTATAAAAGACAAAGACTTGAAAATTTGAAGTGTTTCGTTTAAAAGGAAGGCATGCTTTTGTCTTAAGTTGGTTAAAAAGAAGGTAGGAAATTGTTTTGGTTTACTTAAAAGATAGTCACTCTATACTACGGTATCGTGTGACTCTTGTGAAAGAAACGGATCTTTTAAAGAGTTAATGTATGAAGTACTTTGGGGATGAAAACCGAACTTGTTGACATAAAATAGAAAGTACCTTGTGTGAATAACTTGACTATGTTGGCTTGTGATAGCCTTGTAATACTTTCTTGTTGGTTTGATAAGTAAACATGTTAGGATGCTACGTGTGTTAGTGTCTTGTGATATTTGTGTAAAGGGGTTTCCCTTGATTGTGCTTATGTTGTTTAACGATAAGCCGTTATGTTAGTATTGTACCACTCACCTCTTGACATGATATCACGGGGTTAAGCTGCCCCGTCACGAGGATGCCTCATGCGGGTCGAGGGACCTATGCGGGCTACGAGTTCGGTTAGTGTGCGGGGAATACCTCATGCGGTCTATGTGGCGTGCGGACTCACGAGTCGGGGCGATGCGAGGAATAGCTACCTCGATGCGGGGAATACCTCATGCGGGCCTAGGTGGCCTATCGCGGGCTGCGGTGAGTTCGAGTTGACGCGCATTGATCACGAGGCGAGTGGCGGCCGATCGTGGCGCGTGATGCAGAAAGACCTCGTGATCTGATTTTATAGCATTGTTGGTGCGTGGGTTTTAGTAATCGGCTATGCCTTCGTACTTACCGTCAGTTTTATTATGACAGGTGGGACCTGGTGTTCATGTGTATTCCTTGTTGCTTTTATATCATGGACTGCCGGCAGTGAGGAAGGAATTCCACGGGCATGATTGATATTGTGGGCATGAGACCCATGGTTATATTTGAGTGATGAACTTAAGGGCGTGAGTCCCTGACTTGACATGACTGCTTACATATTGTGTATCGTAAATTGGTTATCATATATATGTACATTTTATATAGACTATTATGATTTCATTTCTGATATTTTGATTTCACATACTTGGTACTGTTATCTTGACCTCGCCCGAGGCTGCGTTCATCTGCGGTAGAAATACGCGATTGTTGATCCTCGCTCATAGTCCTGATTCAGCGTTTTGGGAAGCTCCGTTTCTCGGAGGCTTATACGTAGTATAGTCCTGTCGTTGTAGGTACTTACATTCGAGGTATGGCGGGGCCACATCCGTCTTTGTTGTTATAATATTCGTAAGTGCAGCAATCTTGGTGTTGGCAGAGTTTGTAAATGGGATGTAACTGTTCGGGTTCAAGTTTTTATATATATATGTCGAAAGGCAACTTTTCTCAGATAAACTGTTTCTCACTTCATATTGTTTCATGTCTTGTTTTATATTTCGCTGGTTACTCTGATGTATGTCTACTTGGGTGCCCGAGTAAGGCACCAGTCACGGGCCCGGGTTCGGGTCGTGACATGATATCCTTGGCTTATTTTAAGAATGTCCAAGTTGATTGAAGCAAGGCCAATCGCCCATAGTATCATTATGTGTGCCAATCCTGGAACTCCCGCAGCTCCGCATAGTCACACAGACCGCATGAGGTATTCCTCGCATCGAGGCGGCTAACGCGACATCCTCACGGACTCCGCGATCCGCGTAGTCACTGAACCGCGTAGTCACGCGGACCGCGTGAGGCATCCTCGCGTCGGGATAATACACGAATGATCAATCACGGAACTCCGCTGACTCGCGTAGTCACACGAACCGCATGGTATACCTCGCATCGAGGTGGCAAGTACTCGGCATCATAACAAGTCGGGTATGTGATATAATAGCGAGACAACGGGCTTATCGTTTAACAACGTAAGCACAACAAGAATAACCCCTTACACAAACATCACAAGACACTATGAACGTAGCATCATAACATGTTTACTTATCAAACCATCTTACTACACTTTCCAGAAATCAATACAAGACTTTCATAAACAAATAAGTAAACCGTCCCTTTTATCTTTCTTAAGTCGTTATACCTAACTTCCCATAAAGCTAGTATAACACTTAAACTTTTAAAACCAAGTATTTCTTTTCTTTCAAAAATGATTCATAACTCTTTTGAAATACTTCAAGATTCTTATTATTTAAAACTCAAGTCAAACGACATCAAAGTAAAACCAAAGCAATTTCCATACCTTCTTTTTAAAACAAAGGCACTTTTTCCTTTTTAAAGTCAAGTAGCAATATACTTTTTAAACCAAGGGTCTTACTCTTTTAAAAACAAGTAACCTATACCTTTAAATCAAGTTACTTCTCCTTTCCCAAAATCAAGTTGTTTATAAGTCAAGTTATCATTTTAAATCCAATGATAAAACCATTCTTATTTTCGAAATCAAGATAACTTTATTCTTTAAAAGACCACACACCCATTACTCATGAGTGAGGTTTTACAACTTTTTAACATAATTCAAGTCCTTAATATTTCATAACAAGTCACTTAACTTTGGAATCAAGTCAAGGACACAAAGGAAAATCAATCTCCTTTAAACATCGTGCGTCTACCGCACTAAATATATTTCACAAATATCATGCTAGAAAGGATAGGAAGAGGTTCACATACCTCGCGACGATTATCGACAATTAGCAAAACGCTCCAAAGTACTCTAACCTTGCTCGCCTTTTCCACCCTTGAGTAGAATACGCTACTCGTAGTACTTGAACCTATAAAGGCCACAAAGCGTCTATCAACCTCTAGATCTCTTCGTAGAATAATTCTATTTACAAGATTCCTTATTCGACGGAAAATTTGGCACCTCCCCATGACCACAAAAATCTCCTCTCTAACGAGTGCGCTGCAAACCAACAATCCCGGGGGTTACACGTCTAACGGACGTGTACAATTCTACTCCACAATAATACTACAAGTCTCGTAAATACGGTCTATGTAAATCTGATTCAATTCTTTATAATCATCCTTCCAATATATCTTATACTCAATTCTAAACTACTACAACATGTAATATCCAATTACAATAGGGGGACAAAGATAATTACCTCGATAAGCCCAAAATTATCCAAGATATAAGTCGATCCTGAGCAACGTTTAGCTCGATTCCTTACGCTCGACCCGCTCCAGCAACAGCCAGAAGTTTCTAAACAACTTCTCTTAACACTTCATCTAAGCTATGAAGATTTTTCTAGGGCTTCATTTTGCGACTATGGAATAAAGTAGTATTTCCGGGCTCTTATTGTCACGACCCGAACCCGGGCCCGTGACTGGTGCCTTACCCCGGGCACCCTAGTGATACAACATCAGAGAAAAACCAGCGGAAATAAAAACTTAAACATACAATTTAGATATGGATCAAGATAAAAGAAAATAGGCCAACCAAAACGGTTGCCTTTCAGCATATATAAATATAACGACATTTGAACAGTTACAATCCTTACAACCACAGCCGCATAGCTACATACCTCTAAGATTTATCTGACAACTATGGCGGACGGGGCCATCGTACCACGAATGTACGAGAACCTACGGACTCGGTGGTAACATACCAAAAGATAAGCCTCGAAAGAGCGGAGCTTCCCAATACGTTGAAATGTGATCCTAGCGGGGATCGACAACGATGTACCTCTACTGCGGCATGACGCGGCCGAAGGAGTCGATGCACAGTACAGTATGTGAAGCGTAAATCGTAAATGAAATCATAATAGTCTATATAAGCGGGAGACATGTATGATAGCAAACCACGATACACGTATAACGATTATATCAAGTCGAGGACTCACGCCTCCAAGTCATTACTCAAATATAATGATGGGTCTCGCGCCCATAACATCAATCATGCCGTGGAATACCTTCCTCTGGCGATCTATGATATGATAACACCGAAGTACACTGAACACCAAGTCCTACACGATACCAAAGTCGTACTAACAATACAATACAACCAAACCACGAAGGCGACCGGGGCAAGTCTGGCCGACTACGGATACAAGGCGGCCACGTGGTGGCGGGAAGTACGAGGGCTAACTACGGTGCGAGTCGTATCACGAGACCGTCACTACACCGAGCAGGGCAAGTGCGAGGGCTAACTACGGTGCAGGCGAATCAGCCACGACGAGGCGGCAAGTCTGGCCGACCACGGTACCAAGCGAGCGATGAAACCTCATGGAGAGCTAGTCCGTGGAATAACACTATCAGCGAGGCGTGCGTCTGGAATTCTCCGTTCTGCAGAATGCGTCAAGTAAGTTCTCAACAAGTCAACCGCCTCCACCGAGACGCGGTAGTATAGAAACACAATTCTTGCACAACAAAGGCTATCACAACAAGCATAGGCAAGTTTCACAACAACAAGCATAGGCAAGTTATACACAACTCAAGGTACTTTCATTTTATGTCAAAGTCCGGGTTTTAACCCTAAAGTACTATGTACGTTAAATTCCTTTTAAGAGGTCCATTCCTTTTATAAAAGTCACCTGATACACTTAGTATAAAAAATAGAGTGACTTACATCTTTTAAGTAAACGAAAACAACTTCCATACTGTTATACCCCGTATTTCCAGAGTATGTACGTGAGGGCGTACGTATTTTAATTTGAGCCTTAAAGTTAGGCTAAGTTCGAAATTTAGGCACAAGTGCCGAAAAGAATCGTTTTTCGACGAAACGTTTTACTAAACTTGCGAAGGGAAAATTCCGGCTATGTCATTTATAATTTTTTTTGCGGATTTTTCCGAGAGACGAAACATTTTGGACCAACGGGAGGGTGACATGTGTCACCCTCACATTGGAAGGACTTTAGGCGGCAAGGTGGACGAAAGGAGCAAGGGGTTAGGTAGGATATTTTTGTGCAAGTTGTTGTGGTAGATGGATAAGGTGCACTTGGCTTAAATCTAGCCCTACACTTGCCTTACACTTGGATGAATCTTGGCCATTGGTTGGCCTTTGCTTGACCTATAAATACCCCCCTTGTTGAAGAGTTATTTCATCAACTTAAGCATTTTTTCTAAGTCTCAAATACTCCCTCCCCCTTGTGGTAGTCGTCCGCCATACCCTCCCCCCCTTTGTGAGCTTTGGCTGAGAGCCTCCCCCTCCCTCTTTGTGGTGTCTAGCCGTGGGGTACCCCCCCTAGCCTAGTTGTTTTCGTATAATACCCCCTTTTGTGGTATAGAAATACTCTCCTAGTATTGTTATAATGCCCAAATACCTTGGCCCAAATACCTAGTAGTATTCCCAAAGTTACCTCTATACGGAAAGCCCGGAAAATACTTTTATACTTCCTTTAGCCACAAAACGAAACCCTAAGGAAAACCTTCATAGTCGGTTGAAGTGTTAAGTAGAAGTTGCGTAGAACTTCTAAGGGTTGTTTGGAGCGGGTTGGAGCGCACGGAGTAGGAGCTAAACCTTGCTCAGGATCGACATATAACTTGGATAATTTTGGGCTTATCGAGGTAAACACTCTTGACCTTCTGTTGTAATTGGAAATTACATGTTGTAGGAATATATAGTTAAAGTATACTATATATAGATTTGAACATAGTTGTGCGGCAATGTCTTTTGACTTAAGCCTGAATAATACTTACGGCAATGTCTTGCGACTTAAGCCTGAATTTAAATAAGAGAAGCGACGTAATTACATAGGGTGTATTACGATGAGCTTGTGTAGCATTCTTGTGAAGTAGAATTGTACACGTCCGGTTAGGCGTGTAAACCCCCTGGTTGGCTTGGTAGCGGCCTCGGCAGGAGGAGATTCTGATGCGGGAAATCTTTGAATTTTACGTAGAATATTCTACGTTGAGATCTAGATGTTAATAGGCGCCTTGTGGCCTCTATGGGTTGAAGTACTACGAGTGGCGTGATCTACTTGGCAGGAGTAGCAAGCGGTTTGAGGTACTTGGGCGTTTTGCTATTAGTCGATAATCGTCGCGGTATGTGAACCTCTTCCTATCTTTTATAGCATGATATGTGTATAACTATGTAGTACGGTGAAGCGTGCATGTGTTAAAGGTATTTGATTGGTATAAAACATAAAGTGTTATAACGGCTTTATGGGAAGTTGGTTATAACAGCTTTATGTAGGTAAGAAAATGCTTTGTGGTTTTAAAAAGGTAAGTGATTTGACTTATAACTGACTTGATGTGTAATAATAAAGAATCTTGAAGTATTTCAAAAGAATGTTGAATCATTTTTAACAGAAGAGTAATATTTGGTTTTGAAAACAGAAGAGTTATACTAGCTTTATGGGAAGTTAGGTATAACGTCTTAAGAAGAATGGTTTCACGATTTTAAAAGTTAAGAGACTTGATCTTATAAGATAAGAGACTTAACTTAATTAAATTGATTTGAAAGTTGTAAGACGTATGAAACCTCATTCGTGAGTAATGGGTACTTGGTTTCTAAAGAATAATGTTTTACTGATGTCGGAAATGATAATGAGTATCGACAATCCACTGCAGCGCTAATAAAGGGAAATGTATTAAATAAAGAAGTATTATTAAAACCAGTAGAAACCTCCATCTGCATAGAAACTAAGATGAGACAAAATGATATTACATTTCCTAGATCATGGCTGCTTAATAAGATTGATTATAAACAGGAATAACCTACTCACATATAAGACATATGTTTCTCAAATCGTTTAAAAGAGAATTATGTTTTAAAGGATTAAAACTATGAACTATGGAACTTTTCTAAAATGAAGAGACTTGAGTAATTGAAAGTAGGCAAACTGGAACTTTAGGAAAAAGAATGTTGTTGAAAAGGAAAGTGTTTTGGTTTACCTAACAATGTTAGTCACTCTATTTTAATACTAATGGTATCGGGTGACCTTTATAAAAGAAATGGATCTTTTTTAAAAGAATTTAACGTACGTAATACTTTGGGGTCAGAACCTGGACTTTGGCCTAAAATAAACTTGAGTTGTGTGTAACTTGCCTATGTTTGTGTTTGATAGCCTTGTTGTGCAAATCGTACTTCTATACCACCGCGTCTCGATGGAGGGCGGCTGATTTGTTATGAGCGATTCTTCACCGAGTCCACGAGATGGTAGGAACACGTATTCCATCGATTATTCACGAGTCCGCGAGATGGGCGGGACACGTATTCCATCGATTATTCACGAGTCCGAGATGGGCCGGGACACGTATTCCATCTGATTATTCACCGAGTCCCATGGGATGGGCCGGACACGTATTCCACATGATTCTCTACCGAGTCCCACGAGATGGGCCGGGACACGTATTCCACATGATTCTCTACCGAGTCCCACGAGATGGGCCGGGACACGTATTCCACATGATTCTCTACCGAGTCCCACGAGATGGGCCGGGACACGTATTTCACATGATTCTTTACCGAGTCTCACGGGATGGGCCGGGACACGTATTCCACACGATTTACACCTAGACTGCCGGCAGTGAGGAAGGAGTTCCACGGGCATGAGGGATGACTTGAGGGCGTGAGTCCCTGACTTGACATGACTGCTTTTATGTTGTAAGCGTAGTTTGGTTATCATACATGTCTCTGCTTTATATAGACTATTATGATTTCATTCTGATCTTTCTGATTTCACATACTTGGTACTGTTATCTTGACCTCGCCCGGCTGCGTTCATCTGCAGCGAGTAGAAATCATCGGTTGTGGATCTCGCTCATGGGATCACATTTCGTGTCGGGAAGCCCCATTCTTGAGGCTTATCTTTTGGTATGTTACCACAGTGCAGTAGATGCTTGTACATTCGGGGTATGGCGGGCCACTGTCCGTCATAGGCATTGTAAATCTTAAGTGCATGCCTTTGTTGTGGCGGGGTTTGTAAAAGGATAAGCGTTGGGTATTTATGCATATATCTTGAAAAGCTGTTTTGGTTGCTTTGTTTATTTATCATGTCTCTTAATTCATGTTCATGTTTTTATTTCCATGATTTTCTCGATGTTGTATCACTAGGGTGTCGGGGTAAGGCACGATCACGGGCAGGTTGAGTCGTGACAAAAGTGGTATCGAGCGATTAGTCCTCGGAAAGTGTCTGAGACCGTGTCTAGTAAGTCTTGATTATCGATGTGTTGTGCACCACATCTATAATCGGGAGGCTGAGACATTTAGGGTTAGTTTCCATTCTTCTCATTACGAGATCGTGCCTTATAGGTGTGATAAGTTGGACCCTCAGCGTATTCGTTTTACGATTATGCCTCGCGTAAAACGGCCGGGCCAGTGGGCAAAGCGGTGAGGAGCTTCAGTGAGATACTGAGTCACGAGAGCACAGCGGTCGTACGAATTGTGCTTGACGACGAGTTTTGGGGCGCCCGGCCGGCGAGTTTAGAGCGCAGCAATGGCTGCCGAGACTCTGATACACGAGCCTCCAGTCCGGCTGGAAGCGAGATGAGATGGGTACAAGGAGATGGCGATTCTTGGCGAAGTCGTGGCAGATATGAGGATAAATTTGATCTGCGATTCCGGCCCGATGCACCGTAGTTCACCCGAGCGGTTTGAGGCTACGGGACTTTACGAGTTGTAGCGCTTGATGTTCTATGGATCGAGAGGCGAGGATGACCCTCGGGAGTTTATTCGACGACTCTGATGGATCATGAGTGATCAGTCTCGAGCGAAATCGGTGGTATTGGGTTCGCATCGGTGCGTAATCGCAATTGGTGGTTTGATTCGTGGGAGCTGTCCCGGGGAGAGCATGCACTTCCAGCCGTATGGGATGAGTTCTCAAGGGCTTTTCTTGCACATTTCTTGCCCGCGGATGAGGAGGGCTCGGTAAAGATTTTGAGCGTTTAGGCGGGGCGGGCGGTTAGAGAGTACAATGTGGAGTTCGACTCATTAGCTTCGGTATTTTCCCAGTAATGGCGATATGGAGGGAGTACACCGCTACGTCACCGGGCTGGATGATTACTTAGCGAGGCTTATGCGGTGTAGCTCTTCAGCATGGACATTGCCAGCACGCTGGCTCATGCCTTTGGGATGTGAGGCCGCGGAGAGGTCGGCGGAATGACCGGGATCGAAGAGGGCGAGCAGGTCCTTTGGTAACTTCGAGGCGGGCCGCCTCGTGAACTAGTTATGTACCTCCGCGGTCACGAATGGTCCCCGCGATCGTCGGGGCGTTGAGGTATTCGATGGTAGTCGAGCTCGAGCTTACGGTTCACGATATACATGGGTTCGCGATCGGGTTGAGTTTTCCTCGGTGTGCACAATGGCGGGCGTCATCGGGAATGTCGTCTTTTTTGGTGCTTGTTTTCTGCGGCCGTCGAGCCATATGACGCATGTCTAATAGGAAGGATGCGACAGAATGACTCGGCCCTCTGGTCGATGGCGGGTTCATCACGCCCTTCTGACTATGCCTGCGGTGAGCCTATGATTAGAGTGGGCGGTAGATCGAGTATATCCTTAACCTACAGAGATTTGTATGCGTAATCGATGACCTTATTATTGTGTGTTATATGCGGATAGCGTTATGTTGATTATGAGTTAGAAAACACGGTTAGTGAAAAAAAAAGGTAAGCACGAGGGTGAGGAAATGATGAACCTTAGAATATTCTGATTGAGACCTTAGATGTAAGGCGTCTTGAGTACAAGACTTTGCGGGTGATCTTTGTCGAATGTATATGTATCGTGGAGAAATTGTGGAAATTCCTTGGGTAGTGTAAAATGGAAGTGGTAGCTTTCATGACTGTATAGGTGAGATTGTTAGGATCGGAAGCGAGAGCTTGATGCGTTAAGTGGGTCGGGTTGGGGCCGTGTTGCGGGCCAACCAGCGGCTGTTCGAGGTGGGGTCGGCTACGGGTGGTCGCTTGGTGGTAGGGTCACGAGGTGCTAGGCCCAGTTTAGATGACCATCGTATGAGTTCGTGGAGATGTTCGACGAGCGGATCGTGAAGGCGGGAATGGCCTTAAGGAGATTGAGGCTAGTAAGATGACCAAGTTTGGAGGTGGTGACTCCAAAGTCTTGGGAAACGAAGCGTTGGAAGTGTGATGCGTGTACTAAGAAGAGTTCGAGTGTTCGAGAAGGGCACGAGTAAGGAAGGAAGTGAACTTGTCTTTGAAAGATGGGAGTAGTCATTTTTGAGAAATGAATATGCGAAAGTGTCCTCTTGGACCAAGAGCGAAGTTGGTATTGTTTTGCATCATCGAGGTGGTTCCTCGTTGGCTGGATTTAAGTATTTGCGCGCATGTGTTATTTCGTGGCGGTGTGGCGTTGGCGACTTCTTTGGAGGAACTTTATCGTTATCAGTCTTGAGAAGGAACATTCGGACGAATGTTTCTAAGGAGGAGAATGTTATACCTGTATTTTGAGTATGCGTGAGGCGTCGTATTTTAATTTGAGCCTTAAAGTTAGGCTAAGTTCGAAATTTAGGCACAAGTGCGAAAGAATCGTTTTTACTGAAACGTTTTACTAAACTTGCGAAGGAAAATTCGGCTATGTCATTTATAATTTTTGCGGATTTTTCGAGAGACGAAACATTTTGGACCAACGGGAGGGTGACATGTGTCACCTCACATTGGAAGGACTTTAGGCGGCAAGGTGGGTGAAAGGAGCAAGGGGTTAGGTAGGATATTTTTGTGCAAGTTGTTGTGGTAGATGGATAAGGTGCACTTGGCTTAAATCTAGCCCTACACTTGCCTTACACTTGGATGAATCTTGGCCATTGGTTGGCCTTTGCTTGACCTATAAATACCCCTTGTTGAAGAGTTAGTTCATCAACTTAAGCATTGTTTTCTAAGTCTCAAAGAATCCCTCCCCCTTGTGGTAGTCATACGCCATACCCTCCCCCCCTTTGTGAGCTTTGGCCGAGAGCCTCCCCCTCCCCCTTTGTGGTGTCTAGCCGTGGGGTACCCCCCCTAGCCTAGTTGTTTTCGTATAATACCCCCTTTTTTGGTATAGAAATACTCTCCTAGTATTGTTATAATGCCCAAATACCTTGGCTCAAATACCTAGTAGTATTCCCAAAGTTACCTCTATACGGAAAGCCCGGAAAATACTTTTATACTTCCTTTAGCCACAAAACGAAACCCTAAGGAAAACCTTCATAGTCGGTTGAAGTGTTAAGTAGAAGTTGCGTAGAACTTCTAAGGGTTGTTTGGAGCGGGTTGGAGCGCACGGAGTAGGAGCTAAACCTTGCTCATGATCGACATATAACTTGGATAATTTTGGGCTTATCGAGGTAAACACTCTTGACCTTCTGTTGTAATTGGAAATTACATGTTGTAGGAATATATAGTTAAAGTATACTATATATAGATTTGAACATAGTTGTGCGGCAATGTCTTTTGACTTAAGCCTGAATAATACTTACGGCAATGTCTTGCGACTTAAGCCTGAATTTAAATAAGAGAATCGACGTAATTACATAGATTGTATTACATAGACTTGTGTAGCATTCGTGAAGTAGAATTGTACACGTCCGGTTAGGCGTGTAAATCCCCCGGTTGGCTTGGTAGCGGCCTCAGAGGAGATTTCTGTTCCGATGCGGGAGGTCTTGCCGAATTTTACGTAGAATATTCTACGTTGAGATCTAGATGTTAATAGGCGCCTTGTGGCCTCATAGGTTGAAGTACTACGAGTGGCGTGATCTACTTGGCTTAAGGTAGCCAAGCGGTTTGAGGTACTTGGAGCGTTTTGCTATTAGTCGATAATCGTCGAGGTATGTGAACCTCTTCCTATCTTTTCTAGCATGATATGTGTATAACTATGCGATGCGGTGAGCGTGCATGTGTTAAAGGTATTTGATTGGTTAAAACATAAAGTGTTATAACGGCTTTATGGGAAGTTAGTTATAACGACTTTATGTAGGTAAGAAAATGCTTTGTGGTTTTAAAAGGTAATCGATTTGACTTATAACCGACTTGATGTGTAATAATAAAGAATCTTGAAGTATTTCAAAAGAATCTTTGAATCATTTTTAATGAAGAGTAATATTTGGTTTTGAAAACAGAAGAGTTATACTAGCTTTATGGGAAGTTAGGTATAACGTCTTAAGAGAGAATGGTTTACTGATTTTAAAAGTTAAGAGACTTGATCTTATAAGATAAGAGACTTAACTTAATTAAATTGATTTGAAAGTTGTAAGACGTATGAAACCTCATTCGTGAGAAATGGGTACTTGGTTTCTAAAGAATAATGTTTCTTGATGTCGAAATGATAATGAGTATCGACAATCCACTACTGAGCTAATAAAGGAAATGTATTAAATAAAGAAGTATTATTAAAACCGGTAGAAACCTCCATAGAAACTAAGATGAGACAAAATGATATTACATTTCCTAGATCATGGCTGCTTAATAAGATTGATTATAAACAGGAATAACCTACTCACATATAAGGCATATGTTTCTCAAATCGTTTAAAAGAGAATTATGTTTTAAAGGATTAAAACTATGAACTATGGAACTTTTCTAAAATGAAGAGACTTGAGTAATTGAAAGTAGGCAAACTGGAACTTTAGGAAAAAGAATGTTGTTGAAAAGGAAAGTGTTTTGGTTTACCTAACAATGTTAGTCACTCTATTTTAATACTACGGGTATCGGGTGACCTTTATAAAAGAAATGGATCTTTTTAAAAGAATTTAACGTACGTAATACTTTGGGGTCAGAACCTGGACTTTGGCCTAAAATAAACTTGAGTTGTGTGTAACTTGCCTATGTTTGTGTTTGATAGCCTTGTTGTGCAAATACTGTACTTCTATACCACCGCGTCTCTCGATGGAGGGCCGGCTGATTTGTTATGAACGATTCTTCACCGAGTCCCACGAGATGGGCCGGGACACGTATTCCATCTGATTATTCACCGAGTCCCACGAGATGGGCCGGGACACGTATTCCATCTGATTATTCACCGAGTCCCACGAGATGGGCCGGGACACGTATTCCATCTGATTATTCACCGAGTCCCACGGGATGGGCCGGGACACGTATTCCACATGATTCTCTATCGAGTCCCACGAGATGGGCCGGGACACGTATTCCACATGATTCTCACGAGAGTCCCGAGATGGCGGGACACGTATTTCACATGATTCTTTACCGAGTCTCACGGGATGGGCCGGGACACGTATTCCACACGATTTACACCTAAACTGCCGGTAGTGAGGAAGGAGTTCCACGGGCATGAGGGATGACTTGAGGGCGTGAGTCCCTGACTTGACATGACTGCTTTTATGTTGTGAACTGTAGTTTGGTTATCATACATGTCTCTGCTTTATATAGACTATTATGATTTCATTTCTGATCTTTACGATTTCACATACTTGGTACTGTTATCGACCTCCTTGGGCTGCGTTCATCTGCGCAGTAGAAGTACATCGGTTGTGGATCATCGCTCATAGGATCACAGTTTAGCGTGTCGGGAAGCCCCATTCTTCGGAGGCTTATCTTTTGGTATGTTACCCTGAGTCTGTAGATGCTTGTACATTCAGGGGTATGGCGGGGCCCTGTCCTGGTCATAGTTGTAAATCTTAAGTGCATGCCTTTATTGTGGGCGTGGTTTGTAAAAAGGATAAGCTGTTCGGGTATTTATGCATATATCTCAAGGCAATTGTTTTGGTTGCTTTGTTTATTTATCATGTCTCTTAATTCATGTTCATGTTTTTATTTCGCTGATTTTCTCGATGTTGTATCACTAGGGTGCAGGTAAGGCACGATCCACGGCCCGGTTAGTCGTGACATATACTTTCCTTTTAAAAACCAAATTAAGGCAATACCATGCCTTCTTTTTGGACCAAAACACTTCTCTTTTTAAAGCCAAGTTACCACATTAAAACCAATGATAAAACCACTTATTTTTGTTTTCATAAAGTCGTTATAACTAACTTCCCATAAAGTTGTTATAACACTTTATGTTTTAAACCAATTTAAGACAAACAATGCCTTTCTTTTCCTAAAGTTCCGGTTTGCCTAATTTCAATTACTCAAGTCTCTTTATTTTAGAAAAGTTTCATAGTTCAATGTCTTAATCCCTTTTAAAACAATTGAGTAACATATGCCATAGGTGTGGCGATTTATACTTGTTTATAACCATTTATTAAAGCGACCATGATCTAGAAAATGTAATATCATTTTGTCTCATCTTAGCTTCATGCGGATGGAGGTTTCTCTGGTTTTAATAATACTTCATTATTCAATACATTTTCCTTTATTAGCTGTGATGGTTTGTTCGATACTTATTCTGATTTCCGAAATCAGTAAAACATTATTCCTTTTAAAACCAAGTACTCATTACTCACGAATGAGGTTTCACACAAAATTCATATTAAGTCAAGTCTCTTATCTTTTAAGAATCAGTAAACCATTCTCTTTATCTCTCTTAAGACGTTATACCTGACTTCCCATAAAGCTAGTATAACTCTTATGTTTTCAAAACCAAGTATTACTCTTCTAAAAACGGTTCTTAATTCTTTTGAAATACTTCAAAGTTCTTATTATTCAGGCTTAAGTCAAAAGACATTGTCGTAATACTACATTCAGTTAACACACGTACGTCTACCGTACTATATATATATTCTTTAAAATATCATGCTCAAGAGTATAGGAAGAATCACATACCTCGCGACGATTTATCGACTAGTAGCAAATAGCTCCAAAGTACTGTAATCTTGCTAGCCTTTTTCACTTCTTCGAGTAGAATACGCTACTCGCAGTACTTCAACCTATAATGGTTATAAAAGTCTATCAACGACTAGACTATCTGTAAAATAATTCTACGGAAAATTGGGCAGCACTTCCCTACCCGCCAAACTACACAAGTCTACTGTAAATACAGTCTATGTAATCTGATTCAATTTCCTTCTTATATACCTTCCTTGTATATAACTTATACTCAATTCTTATATTTCAACAATATGTAAACTCTTAATATAATAGAAGGTCAAGCGTATTTACCTCGATAAGCCCAAAATTATCCAAGATATAATGTCGATCCTGAGCAACGTTTAGCTCACTACTGGGCGCCCAACCGCTCCAAACAACCATTAGACGTACTAACCAACTACTACATAAATAATACAATCAACTATGAACATTTCATTAGGGTTTCGTTGAGTGGCTAAAGGAAGTATAAAAGTATTTTCAGGGCTTTTCGTATAGAGTGGACTTGTAAATACTACAAAGGTTTTGGGCTAGAGTATTTTGGCATTATAACAATACTTGGAGAAGTATTTCTATACCACAAAGGGGGGGTGTATTTTCGGCTAGCACAACTAGGCTGGGGGGGGGGGTGTTCTCGGATAGAACACTACAAAGGGAGAGGGGTTTCGGCCAAGGGCCTTTTCAAGGGGGAGGGGGGTGGCTTTGGACGAGAACCACACTCAAAGGAGGAGAGGGTTTTCAAGACTTAGAAAGATTGAGGGATGAAGAAAACCTTCAAGCAAGGGGGGTATTTATAGGTCAAGCAATGGCCAACCAATGGCCAAGATGAAGACAAGTGTGGTGCAAGTGTAGGGCTAGGATTTACCCATGTGTCCTTATCCATCTACTACACAAAATATCCTACCTAACCCTTGACCAAGAAATAGCACAAAAAATGTGCCAAAAGAAGCCCTCTTTGACGTCCATTGAGGGTGACAAGTGTCACCCTCCCGTTGGTCCAAAATATTTCGTCTCTCGGAAAAATCCGCAAAAATAATAAATGACATAGCCGTATTTTTCCCTTCGCAAAGTTTGTAAAACGTTTCGCCGGAAAACGACTCTTTTCGGTACTTGTGAACAAAATTTCGATCCTAGCCTAACTTTAAGGCTCAAACTTTTCTACGTACGTCCTGTACATACTGAAATACGTGTATAACACTTATGTTGGGATTTCTTTGGAATACCACAAGGATTTAGGCTAAAGTATTTGGAATAACAACAATACTTGAAGAATTCTACTCAAGGTGGGGTGTTTGGGCGAGAACTCACTAAGGAGGGAGGGAATTTTTGCCTTGGAAACTTTCTAATGTGGATGAAATAAAGTCTTGCACACAAGGGTATTTATAGGAAATCAATGGCCAAGATCTAGGCAAGTGGATGGTGAGGATGGGGTACATGTGTGTGGGTAGTTGGCCAACCATTTGGCTACCACAAAATGGGACAAGTGGCCACCACAAAACGGGCCACTTGTCCACCAAAAACGCCCCACTTGTCCTTTTCCAATTCGCCAAAATGGCCACACGGGGTGACACGTGTCGCCCTACTGGTCAAAATATTTCATCTTCCGAAAATATCCGTAATGCCAAAAATCCGAAAATAAAGTGGGCCACACAAAATCGTAAATTTTCCCGTGGGCCCCACGTGACCAATTTCGGAAATAAAATTTCATAATTCTCAAATATTCCAAAAAGTCCAAATACCAAATCTGGGAATCCAATTCCCTTTACGAACATTTGTCCTTCACAAAAACCGGAAACTTTTAGTCGAAAAATCACATCTTTCTTCCTTTCCAATTTCTTGTCGTATTCACAAATTCTCGCACGCACGCCCTCGTATACATACCGGAACTATGGGGTGTAACATTCTTCCTCTTAGAAACATTCGTCCCGAATGTTCCTTCTAAGCCTCTAATCATACAAGCGCCGGTATAGTCTTCACTACTATACTTACAAAACCAATTATGCCACACATGGCCATAATATAACATATGCGCAAAACTCAATCCAAGCCAACGAGGAATCACCCCTAACGTGTATAACAACACAAAAACTTCCACCCATGGTCCAAAGGATACTTTCTTCACATCTATACTTATAAAAAGGACACTTCACATCTTCGCCTCTTTTCTTACTTGTCGTACCCTCCTCGTACACTCAAACTCTTCCTACTATACGTACCACATTTCTGTCATTGCTTCAGTTTCCAAAATCTCGGGGTTACTATTCAGAACGACTGTTCGGCCCCACATCGTGCCTTACCCTGGCACCCTAGTGATACAACATCGAGAAAACCGGAAAATAAAACATGAGTCATGAAACAAGAGATATAATTATAAGCAAAGCCAAAATGGTTGCCTTGATATACATAAAACTCGAGCAGTTTAATCCTTTACAACCCCGCCCACCAAGATTACATGGACTTAAGATTTACAACGAATATGACGGGATGGCCCCGCCATACCCAGATGTACAAGAACCTACAACTCAGGGAACACATACCAAAAGATAAGCCTCCGAAGAAACGGAGCTTCCCAATACGTTGAACTGTGATCCTAAGAGCGAGGATCCACGACCGATGTACCTCCTGCGCAGATGAACGCACGCCCAGAAGGTCGATAACAGTACTCAAGTATGTGAAAGTAAAAATCAGAATGAAATCATACTAGTCTATATAAAGCGGGAGACATGTATGATAACCAAACTACGCTTCACAACATAAAAGCAAATATATCCAGCGGGGACTCACGCCTCAAGTCATCACTCAAATATAACTGGGTCTCACGCCCAACATCAATCATGTTCGATCATGGTCATGCCCCCGAGTGCTCGGTGTAGACGTGTCCATGATGCAACAATAATACCAATGCCCTACGGCCACATGCCGGAATTCTACCTCGGTGTAGACACGCCCATGTGACATCAACAATAATATCGGTGATCAACCTGCCGCACGGCCACATGCCCCGGAATTCTACCTCGGTGTAGACATGTCCATGTAACCACAATAACAATATATCGGGTCGACCCGACCGCATGGCCGCATGCCGGTCTGATCGGTGTAGACATGTCCATGTGACATCAACAACAAGACAAGAATCAAAATGGAAACATACCCGTGGAATTCTCCATCACCGCCAAAGACGCCCAAGTAAGTTCTCAACAAGTCGATCACCCTCATCGAGACGGTAACACGTAAATACCACACTTGCACAACAAAGGCTATCATCACAAGCATAGGCAAGTTTCACAAAGAACAAGCATAAGCAAGTTTCACAACAACAAGCATAGGCAAGTTTCACAACAACAAGCATAGGCAAGTTTCACACAACTCAAAGTACTTTCATTTTATGCCAAGGTCCGGTTTTAACCCCATGGTACTACGTACGTAAGTTCTTTAAAAGAGATCCATTTCTTTTATAAAAGTCACCGATACAGTAGTATTAGAATGACCAACCCACCTTCCTTTTCAAAACCAAGTAACAACATTCTTTTCCTAAGTTCGGTTTGCCTAGTTTCAATTACTAGTGCTTCTCATTTTCAAATGGTTTCATAGTTCCCAAACTTAATCACTTGATTCCTTTTTAGAACAATCGAGTAACATATGTCATATATGTGAGTAGTTTATTCTTGTTTATAACGATCTTATTACAGCCGAAATCATGATCTAGAAAATGTAATATCATTTTGTCTTATCTTAGCTTCATGCGGATGGAGGTTTCTTGGTTTTAATACAACACATCATTATTCAATACATTTTCCTTTTATTAACATTTGCCGCAGTGCTGCCGATACACATTACGATTCCCAAATCAAAAACATTATCCCTTTAAAACCAAGTATTCATTACTCACGAATGAGGTTTCACACAAACATCCACATTAAAACAAATAAGTTAAGTCTCTTATCTTATAAGATCAAGTCTCTTAACTTCTAACATCAAGAAACCATTTTCACTTACATAAGGTCGTTATAACTAACTTCCCATAAAGCTATTATAACACCCTATGTTTTAAACCAACCGAATCACTTAGCACGTATGCGTCTACCGTACATAGTTCACAACAATCATGCTAGAAAAGATAGGAAGAGGTTCACATACCTCGCGACGATTTATCGACAATAAGCAAAATGCTCCAAGTACTACAACCTTGCTAGCCCTTTCCACTCCTCGAGTAGAATACGCTACTCTAGCACTTTCACCTATAAAGGTCACAAACGCCTATTAACCCCAAAACACAAGTTCCCATTTTTCTAGAAAATTCGGCGGCCTCCCACGCCACGTAAATCTCCTCTCTATCGAGTGGCTACCAAGCCAACCGAGGGTTTACACGCCTAACGGGACGTGTACAATTCTACACATGAATAATACACAAGTCTCGCAATACAGTCTATGTAAATCATTCGCTTCTTTTATTCTTGAGCTTAAGTCAAAAGACATTGCCACAATAATGTTGATTCTATATATAGTATACTTCAACTATATAATCCTACAACATGTAATCTCCAATTACAATAGAGGACAAGATAATTACCTCGATAAGCCCAAAATTATCCAAGTTATAATGTCGATCTGAGCAAGGTTTAGCTCTACTCGTGCGCCCAATCCGCTCCAAACAACCCTTAGAAGTTCTAACCAACTTCTACTCAAATACTTCAACCAACCGTGAAGATTTCCTTAGGGTTTTGGTTTGAGACTAAAGGACAAAAGGTAGTATTTGGACTCTACGTAAAGAGGTATCTTTGGAATACTACAAGGTGCAAGGCTAAGGTATTTTGGGCATTATAACAATACTAGGGAGTATTTCAATACCACGCAGGAGGGTATTATACGAAAACAACTAGGCTAGGGGTACCCTACTGGCACAAAAAGGAGGAGGAACCCTCGACCAAAGGCCACACGAAAGGGGAGGAAGGCTCTCGGCTAAGAGCTCACAAAGGGGGAGGAGAGTTTTCAAGGCTTAGACAAGTGAAGAGTGGATGAAGAAGTTCATCCCTAAGGGGGGGGGGTATTTATAGGAAACCAAAAGCCAACCAATGGCCAAGATCAAGCCATGTGCAAGGCAAGTGTATGGCCTTGATCAAGCCAAGTGCACCCTAACCCCTACTCCACAAAACAAGGCACAAAACATGGCACCAAACAAGCCACAAAACAAGGCCAAAACAAGGAGCCAATAGGCCTCCAACCCGTGACCAACCGGCCAACCCACATCGCCCAAATGAGGGTGACAAATGTCACCCTCCCGTTGGTCCAAAATGTTACGTCTCTCGGAAAAATCCGCAAAAAAACAAAACGACATAGCCGGAATTTTCCCTTCGCAAGTTACGCAAAACGCTTAATTAAAAACGACTCAACCGTGTTGTGACAAATGTAAAATCGCTGGGTGCCACATGGGGTGACACGTGTCGCCTCGATTCGCCGAATATTTCGTCTTAAAAATATCCAAATTCTGAAATCTCAAAAACAAAGCGGGCCCCAAAATCAGAATTTCTCCGTGGGCCCCACGTGACCATTTCCAAAATAAAATCTCAAAATTCTAATATAATCTATGAAGTCCAAATACCAAACTGGGAATCCAATTCCATTAACGAACCTTTTTCTTCACAAATAACGGAAACTTTTCCGCCGAAAACTCACATCTTTCTTTCTTTTCAAAATTTTCTGCCGCACTCGTGACGTGCGTCCTCACATACATACCCTCGCAACTACGGGTATAACATTCTCCCTCTTAGAAACATTCGTCCGAATGTTCCTTCTCAAGACGGATATCGATGAAGTTCCTCAACAAGTTGCCAACGCCACGGCGGCCACGAGATAACACACGCGTTATCTTCCTCCTTACTCGTTGTACCCTTCTCGAACACTCGAACTCTCCCAAGACGTACTATACTTTCATTACTTCCGTTCGAAAATCTGCGAGTCACTACCTCCAACTTGGTCATCTTACTAACCTCAACTTCATTAAGGCCATTCCGGCCTTTACGAACCGCTCGTCGAACGCGTCCACGAACTCATACGATGATCATACAAACTTGGGCCTAGCATCCTCGTGACCCTACCACTGGCGGGACCACCCAGAATCCGACCCGCTGGCAGGGTTACTGGTTGACCCGCAAATGGTCCTCAACCCGACCCCAATCGCCAAACTCTTGTTCCCGATCCGAACAATCTTACTAATTCACATCACGAAAGCTACCACTTCCATCTCACACTACCCACGGACTTATCACACAAATAAATCCCACGATACTACTACTCGATAAGGGTCAAAAATAAATCTTTAACTCAAGACGACCTTACCCCTAAGGTCTCACCGTGACATAGTCTAAGGTTCACACTTACCATGCCCCACACGTATCCTCCCAACTAAGCATGTTTTCAAACTCACAATTAACACAACGCTATTCGTACATAGCACAATATAATGAGACCATCATAACAAGCATACCAAAACTCAGAGGGTTAAGGATATACGAAGCTACCGCTCACTCTAATCATAGGCACGCCTGCAGGCGTATAACCTGAAAGCGACGAACCGCCATCGATCCGGTAGAGGTGAGTCGTAACATCCGTGCTACGCTTGGTGACAATTCCTCGCAAAATGGCCTCGCTGGCCGCAAAATAACAAGCTCCCGCACCACGACTCCCGAAATGCGGTCTACTACATCGACCACCGAGGTAGGGGTGACCGATCCGCCAACACTTACTTCTCGAAACTCAACCTCGAGCTCGACCGCTCCGAATACTCAAGGTTGTGGAGGACCACTCGCGGCGGAGGTACAAACTAGTATCTTCGAGGCGGTCCGCCTCGAAAGTCACCAAAGGACCCTCGCTGTTCGCCTCTTCGCTGATTCGTCATTCGTCGACCTCTCGCGCCTCACATCCCGGTGCATGAGTCGCACGCGCAATGTCCATGCCGGCCGAGAGCTACTCCCGAACATGCCTCGACATGTAATCATCTAATCCGTGACGAGCTGCGCACTCTATCCTCCATGGTTGCCACTAAAGCGGGGACATACCGAGCCAACGAGTCAAACTCCACGTTGTACTCGAATCAGACGCCTCTCTGTCTCAAAGATCATAAACTGCCGCCCGCGCCTCCTCATCCGCGAGGCAAGAAGTGAGGAGGAATGCCTCAGAACTCGCCCATCAGCTGGAAGCGCATGCTCTCCCGACAACTCCCACGAATCAAACCAGCCGATCATGTATCGCGCAGCCGATGCGCACCTAAGACCACCGACTCGGTCTCCAAGCCTTCGATCACTCATGATCCGTCAGAATCGCCGGATGAACTCTCGCGATCATCCTCGTGCCTCGACCCATAAAACTCGCGGCTACAACTCGTAAAGTCCCGTAGCCTCAAACTATTCGCCGGTGAACCATCAGCATCGAATCGAATCGAATCGCCAGATCCACTTTATCTCATATTCGCCACGACCACCAAAGAATCGGGCTATCTCCTTGTAACCCATCTCTCTCGCCCTGCATCGTGGACCGGAGGCTCGTATCGTGGTCTCAGCAGCCACCGCTGCGGCTCTAAACTCGCTGAGTCGGGCGGCGCTACAAAACTCCGGGCCGTCAAGCACAACTCGTATTGTCCGGCTCGCGCTGCACTCTCAGATTCACTAGCAGCACTCTCGCGCCTTGCCTCCCGGCTCGTTGCTTTGCGCGAGGCATAACTGTAAAAACGAGATACGCGGAGGGTCCAACTTACAACATGACTCTAAGGCACGATCTCGTAATGAGAAGAATGGAAACCAATCCTAAATGTCCTATAGCCTCCGATTATAGATGTGGTGCACAACACACCGATAATCAAGACTCTACTAGACACGGTTCAGACACTTTCCGAGGATTAATCGCTCGATACCACTTTTGTAACGACTGCCTGCCCTCTATCGTGCCTTACCCCGCACCCTAGTGATACAACATCGAGAAAACCAATGAAAATAAAACATGAGTCATGAAACAAGAGATATAATTATAAACAAAGCAACCAAAATGGTTGCCTTCAGATATACATAAAACTCGAACAGCTTTAATCCTTTACAACCTCGCCTACAACAAAGATTTCCTGCACTTAAGATTTACAACGACTATGACGGACAGGCCCCGCCATACCTCGAATGTACAAGAACCTACAACTCGTGGAACACATACTAAAAGATAAGCTCAAGAAACGGAGCTTCCAATACGCGAATCGTGATCCTAAGAGCGGGATCCACGACCGATGTACCTCTACTGCAGATGAACGCAGCTTCGGCGAGGTCGATAACAGTACCAAGTATGTGAAATCAGAAAAATATCAGAATGAAATCATACTAGTCTATATAAAGCGTGAGACATGTATGATAACCAAACTACGCTCACAACATAAAAGCCATATCGATCCGTGACTCACGCCTCAAGTCATCACTCAAATATAACTATGGGTCTCACGCCCACAACATCAATCATGTTCGTGATCACGGCTGCATGCCCAATTCTCGTGACGGCAGACATGTCCATGATGCAACAATAATACCAATGCCCCACGGCCACATGCCCCTAATTCTACCTGCCAGACACGCCCATGTGACATCAACAATAATATACCGGGTGATCAACCCCGCCGCATGGCCACATGCCCCGGAATTCTACTGTAGACATGTCCATGTAACCACAATAACAATATATCGTAATCGACCGACCGCACGGCCGCATGCCCCGAATGCAGACGGCAGACATGTCCACGTGACATCAACAACAAGATAAGAATCAAAATGGAAACATACCCGGAATTCTCCATCACCGCCAAAGACGTCCAAGTAAGTTCTCAACAAGTCGACACTCCTCTATCGAGACGCAGAATACGTAAATACCACACTTGCACAACAAAGGCTATCATCACAAGATAGGCAAGTTTCACAAAGAACAAGCATAGGCAAGTTTCACAACAACAAGCATAGGCAAGTTTCACAACAACAAGCATAGGCAAGTTTCACACAACTCAAAGTACTTTCATTTTATGCCAAGGTCCGGTTTTTAACCCCAAGGTACTACATACGTTAAGTTCTTTTTAAAAGAGATCCATTTCTTTATAAAAGTCACCCGATACGTAGTATTAGAATGACCAACCCACCTTCCTTTTCAAAACCAAGTAACAACATTCTTTCCTAAGTTCCAGCTTTGCCTAGTTTCAATTACTCAGCTTCTCATTTTCAAATGGTTTCATAGTTCCCAAACTTAATCACTGATTCCTTTTAGAACAATCGAGTAACATATGTCATATATGTGAGTAGTTTATTCTTGTTTATAACGATCTTATTACAAAGACCATGATCTAGAAAATGTAATATCATTTTGTCTTATCTTAGCTTCTATGCAGATGGAGGTTTCTACCGGTTTTAATACAACACATCATTATTCAATACATTTTCCTTTATTAACGCCGCAGTTGGTCCTGTCGATACACATTCCGATTCCCAAATCAAGAAACATTATCCCTTTAAAACCAAGTATTCATTACTCACGAATGAGGTTTCACACAAACATCCACATTAAAACAAATAAGTTAAGTCTCTTATCTTATAAGATCAAGTCTCTTAACTTCTAACATCAAGAAACCATTTTCACTTACATAAGGTCGTTATAACTAACTTCCCATAAAGCTATTATAACACCCTATGTTTTAAACCAACCGAATCACTTAGCACATGTACGTCACCGCACTACATAGTTCACAACAATCATGCTAGAAAAGATAGGAAGAGGTTCACATACCTCGCGACGATTTATCGACAATAAGCAAAATGCTCCAAGTACTACAACCTGCTAGCCCTTTCCACTCTCGAGTAGAATACGCCACTCTTAGCACTTTCACCTATAAAGGTCACAAACGTCTATTAACCCCAAAACACAAGTTCCCATTTTTCTACGTAAAATTCAAGAAGACCTCCCTCGCCACAACAGAAATCTCCTCCTTATCGAGGCCGCCACCAAGCCAACCAGTGTGGGTTTACACGCCTAACCGGACGTGTACAATTCTACACAAGAATACTACACAAGTTCATCGCAATACACTCCATGTAAATACGATTCTTTATTCTTCAGCTTAAGTCAAAAGACATTGCCACAATAATGATTCTATATATAGTATACTTCAACTATATAATCCTACAACATGTAATCTCCAATTACAATAGAGGACAAGATAATTACCTCGATAAGCCCAAAATTATCCAAGTTATAATGTCGATCCCGAGCAAGGTTTAGCTCCTACCCTTGCGCCCAATCCGCCTCCAAACAACCCTTAGAAGTTCTAACCAACTTCTACTCAAATACTTCAACCAACCGTGAAGATTTCCTTAGGTTTCTGTTTGAGACTAAAGGACAAAAGGTAGTATTTCGACTCTACGTAAAGAGGTATCTTTGGAATACTACAAGGTACAAGGCTAAGGTATTTTGGGCATTATAACAATACTAGGGAGTATTTCAATACCACAAGTGGAGTGGTATTATACGAAACAACTAGCAGTGTGGGTACCCCACTGGCTAGCACCACAAAAGTGGGAGGGGAACCCCACCAAAGGCCACACGGGGGAGGGGAAGGCTCTCGCTAAGAGCTCACAAAGGGGGAGGAGAGTTTTCAAGGCTTAGACAAGTGAAGAGTGGATGAAGTTCATCCCTAAGTGGTATTTATAGAAACCAAAAGCCAACCAACGGCCAAGATCAAGCCATGTGCAAGGCAAGTGTATGGCCTTGACTGCCAAGTGCACCCTAACCCCTACTCCACAAAACAAGGCACAAAACATGGCACCAAACAAGCCACAAAACAAGGCCAAAACAAGGAGCCAATAGCTCCAACCCGTGACCAACCTGGCCAACCCATTATCGCTTAAACGAGGGTGACAAATGTCACCTCCCGCTGGTCCAAAATGTTACGCCTCTAAAATCCGCAAAAACAAACGACATAGCCGAATTTTCCTTCGCAGTTACGCAAACGCTTCGCCGAAAAACGACTCCAACCTGTTGTGCACAAATGTAAATCGCCGCTGGTGCCACATGGGGGTGACACGTGTCGCTCGATTCGCAGAATATTTCGCCTTCCAAAATATCCAAATTAATGGAAATCTCAAAACAAAGCGGGTTCTACAAAATCAGAATTTCTCCTGGGCCCCACGTGACCATTTCCGAAAATAAAATCTCAAAATTCTAATATAATCTATGAAGTCCAAATACCAAATCTGGGAATCCAATTCCCATTAACGAACCTTTTTCTTCACAAATAACCGGAAACTTTTCCGTCGAAAACTCACATCTTTCTTTCTTTTCAAAATTTTCTGCCGTACTCTCGTACGTACGTCCTCACATACATACCCTGCAACTACGGGGTATAACACTATCTCCAACTTGGTCATCATTAACTGGGAACACTCTGGATGGATCTCCGATACTCTTCCGAAACATGGTAACATGGAATACCGGACGTACGACCTCCTAAGTCGGACGACAGTGCTAACTTATAGGCAACCCGCCTATTCTACAACGATCCGAAAATGCCCAAAGTACCTCGCTAAGTTTCCTCGCTTCCAAATCTCGCCACACCCTTCCGGTGGTACCTTCAAGAAGACCCACCGCCAACTCGAACTCCAGTGTCGACGCCGATACCCGCACGACTTCGCCGACTCGAGTCGCTAAAAACCTCTTCGATAAGCTTCACCTTACCCACATCCCGCTGAATCAAGTAGGGACCAACTATCTCAACCTTGCCAACATCGAACCAATCGACCGCAACCTACACTTCCGCCATACAAGGCTTCATAAGGCACCATTCGACATCAAATGGTAGCTAGTATATTACTCACTCAACAAGAGGCAAATAATCCTCACAATACCTCAAATCAAAACACCGCCCGTAACCTATCCTCAAATGTCCGGATAAATGCGCTTGTTCGTCCGCTGCCCGGCGGTGAATGCACATCGAGACTCACCAGTTCCTAACCCCCCGGTAAAACCTCCTAAAAGAAATATGCATAAACCGGGCTTTACTCGCCATAAAAATAAAAGTAGGAACCCGCAGCCTTTACAACCTTCCCGATATACAATATCTCACATAACCTCCGCCGAGTAAATACCCCGACTAAAAGACAAGACGGGCTGACCCCATCGGCCCTACCATCGTCGAACGAATTCACAAACTCAGACGATGGTTACCTAAACTTGGGCTTAACACCCTCGTGACCCTATCATCTAATGGACCACCTCAAATCGACCCCACCACATTCCGGTCAGGGTTGACTCGCGAAATGGCCTCAACCCGACCCAATTCAGACTAAACTCGCTCCCGATCCAACAATCTTACTGGGCCACGCCATGAAAGCTACTACTTCCATCTCACACTACCCATGGATTTATCACAACTTACACCATGCTAACCGAACATAGCACTCACATGTATCTACCATAACGACCTAAACAAGTCTCTTAAGGTCAAGATCTCCCGTAATTCATCGCCTCACTTTCCCTTTACCGCTCTAATCAAATCCGCTCACTGGCGATAACTACAGACGGTGATGAACCACCCATCGATCCCGGGCGTCGAGTCGTAACATCCGCGCCACTGCTCGGACAATTTCTCGCAAATGGCCCGCTGGCCGCAAGCCTAACAAGCTATCTAAGTAGTACGACACTCCCATAAGAACCCCTACCACAACGACTCATACCGAGCGGGCGGCCTCCTCCGCTAACACCCCTTCCTCTCTCAACCATCAATCAAGAATCGACGTGGTAGGCTAAGTCATCCCACCGTATCCTCTTACTAGTACATTCTCTCTCACATGGCTCGACGGCATTTGGTAAAACAAGCATTAGTAAAAGACGACATTTCCGGATATGACGCCTACCACATAGTGAACACCGAGGGAAAATCAACTGGCCGGGCCGAACCTATGTAACTCGCGGAACGAAACCCGGAGTTCGACCAACTCCTAAATATCCCGAAAGGCCCCGCTCCATGGAGGACCACCTCAGATCGGGCGGAGGCGCATAACCGGGCCACGAGAAGGTCCGCCAAAGTTACCAAAGGACCTCGCTGTTTGGCCCTTCATCGATTCGTTAGTCCGCCGATCTCTACGCTCCTGGTCAGGCGTAAGCTCAGACGCGGCCAATATCCATGTCTGACTGAAGAGCTACTCTTGTACAACTCCCTGCTAGATAATTGTCATGTCCTGTGACATATTGGTGCACTCTATCCTCCATGTCTGCCACTAACGCGGGGACATAACGAGCCAATAAGTCAAACTCTATATCAGATTCCCAACCGTCCGCCTGCTCGCCTCAACCTCATAAATCTATCCGCCGAGCTCTCCTCATCCGCGAGGGCAAGAAGTGTGTAAGAAATGCCTCGAGGTCTTGATCACTTTCATGATCCGCCGAATCGTCGAATAAACTCCCGATGATCTTCTCGCCCCTCAATCCATGGGACTGTGGAATGCAACTCAAGAAGTCCCAAATCTCAACTATCTGATCTAGGGTAACCATCGATACTACCGAACCTCGACTCGTTGTCCTCATGCCGCTACAAGCCTAGCTAGTAATCGCCATCTCTCGTAACCATATCCTCGGCCCAGTGGAACTAGAGGCTCGTATCGTGGTCTCGTGAGCTACCGCATCGCTTCTAAACTCTCTCGCTAGCGGCATCGCAGAACTCCCCGAATGAAGCGCTATCTCAGATAATGACTGGGCCCGTGCCTCGTAACCCTCAGATTTACTCGCAGCCTCCTCTCGCCGCTTTGCCCTTCGGCTCGCTGTTCGCGCAGAGGCATAACGCGTGAAAAGAATACGCTGAGGAGTCCAACTTATAACACACTCTCTAAGGCACGATCTCAGAGTGAGAAGAATGGAAGCTATTCCTAAATATCTGCAGCCTCCCGACATATAGGTGTGGTGCACAACACACCGATAATCAAGACTCTACTAGATACTGGTCTATAGACACTTTCCGAGGATTAATCGCTCGATACCACTTTTGTCACGACTCACCCGCCCGCATCGTGTCTTACCTCGCACCATAGTGATACAACATCGAGAAAATCAGCTAAATAAAACATACACATGAAACAAGATATACAATAATGAAATAAGAAACAAAGCAACCAAAACGGTTACCTTTCTCAATATATAAATAAAACTTGAACCCGAATAGTTACATCCCTTTACAAACTCGCCCACAACAAGATTATGCACTTACGAATGTTATAACAACAATGATGGACAGGCCGCCATACCCCAATATAAGTACCTACAACGCATGTGGACTATACCAAAGATAAGCCTCCGAGAAACGGCTTCCTAAAACGCCGAATCGTGATCCTATGAGCGAGGATCGACGATCGCGTACTTTCTACCGCATGAAACGCACTTCGAAGCGAGGCCAAGACAACAGTACCAAGTATGTGAAATCAGAAGCATCAAATCAAATCATAACATTTTAAAACCAATTACAAATACGCATTTAACAACCAATTTAATCGCACATAGTGCCACAAAGATAAACAAGAGCAAAATAGATATAACGAATCGTCTTTTCTAGGCCACTAATGATCGGCAAGGCTAATCGCCCATAGTATCATTATGCGTGCCTAATCTCGAACTCCGCACCGCATAGGTCACATGCACTGCATGAGGTATTCTCGCATCGTGGCGCTAACCCGCATCCTCCTCGACTCCCGCACCGCATAGTCACACGCATCGCATAGTCACATTGCATCGCACGAGGCATCCTCGTGACGGATAATACACCCTAATGATCAACTCGAACTCCGCAGCCTCCGCATAGTCACACGCATCGCATGAGGTATACCTCGATCGAGGGTGGCAAATCCTCGCATCATAACAAGTCGTGGGGTATGTGATATAATAGCAAGACAACGCTTATCGCTTAACAACGTAAGCACAACAAGAATAACCCCTTACACAAACATCACAAGACACTAATGCACGAGCATCATAACATGTTTACTTATCAAACCATCTTACTACACTTTCCAGAAATCAATACAAGACTTTCATAAACAAATAAGTAAATCGTCCCTTTTATCTTTCTTAAGTCGTTATACCTAACTTCCCATAAAGCTAGTATAACACTTAAGCTTTTAAAACCAAGTATTTCTTTTCTTTCAAAAATGACTCATAACTCTTTTGAAATACTTCAAGATTCTTATTATTTAAAACTCAAGTCAAACGACATCAAAGTAAAACCAAAGCAATTTCCATACCTTCTTTTTAAAACAAAGGCACTTTTTCCTTTTTAAAGTCAAGTAGCAATATACTTTTTAAACCAAGGGTCTTACTCTTTTAAAAACAAGTAACCTATACCTTTAAATCAAGTTACTTCTCCTTTCCCAAAATCAAGTTGTTTATAAGTCAAGTTATCATTTTAAATCCAATGATAAAACCATTCTTATTTTCGAAATCAAGATAACTTTATTCTTTTAAAGACCACACACCCATTACTCATGAGTGAGGTTTTACAACTTTTTAACATAATTCAAGTCCTTAATATTTCATAACAAGTCACTTAACTTTGGAATCAAGTCAAGGACACAAAAGGAAAATCAATCTCCTTTAAACATACGCATGCCTACCGCACTAAATATATTTCACAAATATCATGTTAGAAAGGATGAAGAGGTTCACATACCTCGCGACGATTATCGATAATTAGCAAAACGCCCAAAGTACTCTAACCTTGCTCGCTTTTCCACCCTTCAAGTAGAATACGCTACTCGTAGTACTTCAACCTATAAAGGCCACAAAACGCCTATCAACCTCTAGATCTCTTCAGAATAATTCTAGATACAAGATTCCTTATTCTACTGAAAATTCTAAAGACTCTCCCGCAACCACAAAATCTCCTCTCTAACGAGGTCTGCCAATAAACCAACAATCCCAGTGGGGTTACACGCCTAACCTGACGTGTACAATTCTACTCCACAATAATACTACAAGCTCATCAGAATACAAATTCTATGTAAATACAGCTCAATTCCTTTATAATCAGAACGACCTGCCCGGCCCCATCGTGCCTTATCCCGCACCCTAGTGATACAATCATCGAGAAAACCAAATGGAAAATAAAACTTAAACAAGAAACAAGATATATGAACATAAACAAAGCAACCCAACTGCTACCTTCCAATAACATAAATAAATACAACTCTTTCAAAACGAATGCTTTAATCCTTTTACAACCCCGCCCACAACAAGATTACATGCACTTCTAAGATTTACACAACTATGACGGTCTAGGGCCACGCAATACCCCTGAATGTACAAGAACCTAGAACTCAAGGAACACATACCAAAAGATAAGCCTCCGGAGAAACGGAGCTTCCCAAAACGCTGAACTGAGATCCTAAGAGCGAGGATCCACGACCGATGTACTTACTCATGCAGATGAACGCAGCCTCTAAGGAGGTCAAGATAACAGTACCAAGTATGTGAAATCAGAAATATCAGAATGAAATCATACTAGTCTATATAAAGCAGGAGACATGTATGATAACCAACTACAATTCACAACATAAAAGCAGTCATGTCCAGTCAGGGACTCACGCCCTCAAGTCATCACTCAAATATTACTATGGGTCTCACGCCCACAACATCAATCATGTTCGTGATCACGGCCGCATGCCCCGAATTCCAGACGGTGTAGACATGTCCATGATGCAACAATAATACCAATGCCCCACGGCCACATGCCCCTAATTCTACCTGCAGACACGCCCACGTGACATCAACAATAATATACCGGGTGATCAACCCCGCCGCATGGCCACATGCCCCGAATTTACCCCTGTAGACATGTCCATGTAACCACAATAACAATATATCGGTAATCAACTCGCCGCACGTCGCGATGCCCTGAACATCAGACGGTGTAGATACGCCCACGTGACATCAACAACAAGACAAGAATCAAAATGGAAACATACCCGCGGAATTCTCCATCACCGCCAAAGACGCCCAAGTAAGTTCTCAATAAGTCGACCGCTTCTATCGAGACGCCAGAATACGTAAATACCACACTTGCACAACAAAGGCTATCATCACAAGCATAGGCAAGTTTCACAACAACAAACATAGGCAAGTTTCACACCCACAAGCATAGGCAAGTGTCACACCACTCAACGTCCTTTCATTTTACGCCAAAGGCCGGGTTTTTACCCCCAAAGTACTACATACGTTAAGTTCTGTTCCCAGAGATCCAGTACTTTTATAAAAGTCACCCGATACCCGTAGTATTAGAACGACCAACCCACATTCCTTTTCAAAATCAAGTAACAACATTCTTTTCCTAAGTTCCAGCTTTGCCTAGTTTCAATTACTCAAGCTTCTCATTTTCAAATGCTCAAGTCACTTATTTTAGAAAGGTTTCATAACTCATAGTCTTAATCTCTTTTAAAACAATCGAGTAACATATGTCATATATGTGAGTAGTTTATTCTTGTTTATAACGATCTTATTACAAAGAGCATGATCTAGAAAATGTAATATCATTTTGTCTCATCTTAGCTTCTATGCAATGGAGGTTTCTACCGGTTTTAATACAACACATCATTATTCAATACATTTTCCTTTATTAACACCGCAGGGTCTGTCGATACACATTCCGATTTCCAAATCAAGAAACATTATCCCTTTAAAAACCAAGTACTCATTACTCACGAATGAGGTTTCACACAAACATCCACATTAAAACAAATAAGTTAAGTCTCTTATCTTATAAGATCGTTGTCTTAACTTCTAACATCAAGAAACCATTTTCTTACCTACATAAAGTCGTTATAACCAACTTCCCATAAAGCCGTTATAACACTTTATGTTTAAACCAAACAAATACACTTAGCACCGTGACGCCCACCGTACTACATAGCTACACACATATCATGCTAGAACAGATAGAAGAGGTTCACATACCTCGCGACGAGTATCGACAATAAGCAAAATGCTCCAAGTACTACAACCTTGCTAGCCCTTTCCACTCCTCAAGTAGAATACGCTACTCTTTGTACTTTCACCTATAAAGGTCACAAACGCTCATTAACTTCAAAACACAAGGTTCCATTTCTACGTAAAATTCAAGAAGACCTTCCCCGCAACAACAGAAATCTCCTCTCTATCGAGGCCGCCATCAAGCCAACCAGTGGGGGTTTACACGCCTAACCGGACGTACAATTCTACTCGAATACTACACAAGTTCATCGCAATACACCCCATGTAAATACAAAGGCGCTTCTTTTCTTTATTCTTCAGCTTAAGTCAAAAGACATTGCCGTAAAGATTAAGCTTAGTTCTATATATAGTATACTTCAACTATATATTCTAATAACATGTAATTTCCAATTACAAATAGAGTGGACAAGATAATTACCTCGATAAGCCCATAATTATCCAAGTTAAACGTCGATCCTTAGCAACGCTTAGCTCCAACTCCGGTGCTCCATCCCGCCCAAACAACCCTTAAGTTCTAACCAACTTCTACTTAAATACTTCAATCAATCAACGAAGATTTTCTTAGGGTTTCGGTTTGAGACTAAAGTGGACAAAAGGGTAGTATTTTCTGCTCTACGATAGAGGTATCTTTGGAATACTACAAGTACAAGGCTAAGGTATTTTGGGCATTATAACAATACTGGAAGACAACTTTCTACCAAGTGGGTAGGCTCGCTAGCACACTAGGCTGTGTGGGAGGGTGTTCTCGCCAAAGGCCACACGGTGCTGGGAGGGGAAGGCTCTCGCTTAGAGCTCACAAAGGGGGAGGAGAGGTTTCAAGACTTGAAGTTTTGAACGGATGAAGTCTTCACATTTGTGGGGTATTTATAGCAAAACCAAAGGCCAACCAAGGGCCAAGATCCTTCCAAGTGTATAGCAAGTGTAAGGACAAGATTAAGCCAAGTGCACCCTAAACCCTACTCCACAAAACAAGGCACAAACATGGCACCAAACAAGCCACAAAACAAGTCCAAAACAAGGAGCCAATAGCCATAAACGTGACCCAATCGCCAACCCAATGCCCACTGAGGGTGACAAGTGTCACCCTCCCGCTGGTCCAAAACATTTCGCCTCTCTAAAAATTCGCAAAAATACTAAATGACATAGCCGGAATTTTCCCAACGTAGTCGTGGAAACGCTTCGCGAAAACGACTCTATTCGCACTTGTGCCCAAATTTCGAACCAAAGCCTAACTTAAGGCTCAAATTCTCCACGCACGCCCCACGCATATACTGAAATACGGGTATAACAACTAGGAGGGGGCTCGGACGAGTCAAACAAGAGGAGAGGAAGGATAGCAAGACTGGAACATATTCGACGAATGAAGTCTTCAAGCCGGGGTATTTATAGCAAAACCAAAAGCCAACCAATGGCCAAGATCGCCATGTGCAAGGCAAGTGTAAGGCCAAGATCGCCAAGTGCACCCTAGACCCTACTCCTTAAAACCTCACAAATATCTACACAAATATCTTGCCCAACCTTATCTCCCAATCGTCCCACGCGCCCACCTTGCCCACCAATGAGAGGTGCCAAGTGCCGCCTCTCGCTGGTCCAAATGTTCCGCCGCCGAAAAATCCGCAAAAATACAAAACGACATAGCCGGAATTTTCCTTCGCAGTTACGAAAACGCTTCGCCGAAAAACGACTCCAACCGTGTCAGGCACAAAGGTAAAATCGCCAAGGGTGCCACACGGGGTGACACGTGTCGCCCCGATTCGCCTGTAATATTTCGCTTCCAAAATATCCAAAATACCGGAAATCTCAAAAACAAAGCTGCTCTACAAAATCAGAATTTCTCCCGTGGCCCCACGTGACCATTTCCAAAATAAAATCTCAAAATTCTAATATAATCTAAGAAGCCCAAATTCCAAACTGGGAACCCACCCTTCAACGAACATTTTTCCTTACAAAACCGGAAACTTTTTCCGTGGAAGAATCACCTCTTTCTTCCTTTCCAATTTTTCTCTGCGCTCTCGCACGACGCCCTCGCATACATACCCCGAGAAAACGGGTATAACATTCTCCTCTCCTTAGAAACATTCGCCCCGAATGTTCCTTCTCAAGACGGATATCACGGTTCTCTAACAAGTTGCCAACGCCACACCGCCAATAAATAACACACGCCCTCTTCTTTCCTTACTCGTCAGGCCCTTCTCGAACACTTGAACTCTCCCAAGACGCACTCATACTTCACCATTACCTGCTCTCGAAAAATCTCCGAGTCACTACCTCCAAACTTGGTCATCTTACTAACCTCAAACTTCCTTAAGGCCATTCCCGCCTTTACGAACCGCTCGTCGAACGCGCCCACGAACTCATACGATGGTCACACAAACTGGGCCTAGCATCCTCGTGATCTACCACCAAAGTGACCACCTGTAACTGACCCCACCCCAAACCGGTTACGGGTTGACCCGCAAATGGTCCTCAACCCGACTTCAATCTGCTAAACTCTTGTTCCCGATCCTAACAATCTTACTAATTCACCTCACGAAAGCTACCACTTCCATCTCACACTACCCACGGACTTATCACACAAATAAATCCCACGATACTACTACTGATAAGGGTCAAAAATAAATCTTAACTCAAGACGACCTTACCCCTAAGGTCTCACCGTGACATAGTCTAAGGTTCACACTTACCATGCCCCCACACGTATCCTCCCAACTAAGCATGTTTTCTAACTCACAATTAACACAACGCTATTCGCACATAGCACATAATAATGAGACCATCATAACAAGCATACCAACACTCTAGAGGGTTATGATATACCAAGCTACCGCCCACTCTAATCATAGGCCACTCGCAGGCGATAATCGTAGGCGCGGCGAACCACCCATCGATCCAGGTCAGTCAGAACATCCGTATACCTCGGCCTGGACAGCTCGCAAATGGCCCCGCTGGCCGCAAAATAACAAGCTCCTCGCACCACGACACTTCCAAATGCGTCTACTACATCGACCACACCGAGGTAGTGGTGACCGATTCGCCAACACCCTTACTTCCCCGAAATCAACCTCGAGCCCCGACCGCCCCGAATACTCAAGGTCGCGAGGACCACTCGACCGGGCGGAGGTACAAAACTAGTATGCCGAGGCGGTCCGCCAAAGTCACCAAAGGACCCGTTGTTCGCCCTCTTCGCGATTCGTCATTCCGCCGACCTCCGCGCCTCACATCCTGCACAGATGAGCTCGCACGCGGCAATGTCCATGCGCCTACAAGAGCTACTCCCGAACATGCCTCGACATGTAATCATCGAGCTCAAACATATCGGCACTCGATCCTCCATACTAGCTACCAACGCTGGACGCATCGCCAATGAGTCGAACTCACATTGTACTTCAACCGCACGCCCGCCTCGTTTAAGCATCAAAATCTGTTTACTGCGTTCTCCTCATCCGCGAGGCAAGAAGTGAGCGAGGAAAGCCCCAAAACTCATCCCATACCGCTGAGGCATGCTTCCCGAAAGCTCCCATGAATCAAACCAATCGATCATGTATCACGCAGCCGATGCGAACCAAAGGTCACAGACTCGGTCTCAAGCTCGATCACCCGCATGATTCAGAATCGCCGGATGAACTCGCGCGATCATCCTCGTGCCTCACCCATAAAACTCAAGGCTACAACTCGTAAAGTCCCGTAGCCTCAAACTATCTCGCCGGGGTGAATCCATCGTGCATCGAATCGAATCGCCGATCCAAATTTATCTCATATCTGCCACGACCGCCAAAGAATCGCCATCTCCTTGTAACCCATCTCCTCTCGCCTCTGCATCGTGGACCGGAGGCTCGTGTATCATGGTCTCAGCAGCTCATTGCCGCGCTCTAACTCGCTGGGCCGGCGCGCCACAAAACCCGCCGTCAAGCACAACTCGTGTAATCGCCTCGCTCGCGCTCTCTTACTCTCAGATCTCACTAGCGGTTCCTCGGCTGCCTTGCCCTTCGTGGCTCGCTGCCTTGCGCGAGGCATAATCGTAAAACGAGATACGCTGTAGGGTCCAACTTACAACATGCCTCTAAGGCACGATCTCGTAATGAGAAGAATGGAAACTAATCCTAAATGTCTCAGCCTCCTCGATTATAGATGTGGTGCACAACACATCGATAATCAAGACTCTACTAGACACGGTTCGTAGACACTTTCCGAGGATTAATCGCTTCGATACCACTTTTGTAACGACCTGCCCGGCCCGCATCGTGCCTTATCCTGCACCCTAGTGATACAATCATCGAGAAAACCAATGGAAAATAAAACTTTAAACAAGAAACAAGATATATGAACATAAAACAGCAACCCAACTGCTACCTTCCAATAACATAAATAAATACAACTCTTTCAAAACGAACAGCTTTAATCCTTTTACAACCCCGCCCACAACAAGATTTCATGCACTTAAGATTTACAATAACTATGACGGACAGTGGCCCCGCCATACCCCGAATGTACAAGAACCTAGAACTCGTGGAACACATACTAAAAGATAAGCCTCCGAGAAACGGAGCTTCCCAAAACGCCGAACCGAGATCCTAAGAGCGAGGATCCACGATCGATGTATTCTACCGCAGATGAACGCAGCCTTCAAGCGAGGTCAAGATAACAGTACCAAGTATGTGAAATCAGAAATATCAGAATGAAATCATACTAGTCTATATAAAGCAGAGACATGTATGATAACCAACTACGCTCACAACATAAAAGCAAATATGTCCAATGTGACTCACGCCTCAAGTCATCACTCAAATATAACTACGGGTCTCACGCCCACAACATCAATCATGTTCAGATCATGGCCGCATGCCCCGAATTCGCAGACGGTGCAGACATGTCCATGATGCAACAATAATACCAATGCCCTACGGCCACATGCCCCGAATTTACCTCTGCAGACACGCCCATGTGACATCAACAATAATATACTGGTGATCAACCCCGCCGCGACGCCACATGCCCTGAATTCTACCTCAGAGACATGTCCGTGTAACCACAATAACAATATATCGGTAATCAACCCGACCGCACGGCCGCATGCCCTAATTCTACCTTGTAGATACGTCCATGTGACATCAACAACAAGACAAGAATCAAAATGGAAACATACCCGTGAAATTCTCCATCACCGCCAAAGACGCCCAAGTAAGTTCTCAATAAGTCGACCGCCTCTATCGAGAGACGCCAGAATACGTAAATACCACACTTGCACAACAAGGCTATCATCACAAGCATAGGCAAGTTTCACAACAACAAGCATAGGCAAGTTTCACACAACTCAAAGTACTTTCATTTTATGCCAAAGTCCGGTTTTAACCCCAAGGTACTACATACGTTAAGTTCTTTAAAAGAGATCCATTACTTTTATAAAAGTCACCCGATACCGTAGTATTAGAATGACCAACCCACATTCCTTTTCAAAATCAAGTAACAACATTCTTTCCTAAGCTCCAGCTTGCCTAGTTTCAATTACTCAAGCTTCTCATTTTCAAATGATTTCATAGTTCCCAAACTTAATCACTTGATTCCTTTTAGAACAATTGAGTAACATATGTCATATATGCGAGTAGTTTATTCTGTTTATAACTATCTTATTACAAAGAAATGCATGATCTAGAAAATGTAATATCATTTTGTCTTATCTTAGCTTCTATGCAGATGGAGGTTTCTATCGTTTTAATACAACACATCATTATTCAATACATTTTCCTTTATTAACGCCGCAATGGTCTGTCGATACACATTCGATTCCCAAATCAAGAAACATTATCCCTTTAAAAACCAAGTACTCATTACTCACGAACGAGGTTTCACACAAACATCCACATTAAAACAAATAAGTTAAGTCTCTTATCTTATAAGATCAAGTCTCTTAACTTCTAACATCAGTAAACCATTTTCACCTACATAAGGTCGTTATAACTAACTTCCCATAAAGCTATTATAACACCCTATGTTTTAAACCAACCAAACCACTTAGCACACGTGACGCTCACCGCACTACATAGTTCACAACAATCATGCTAGAAAAGATAGGAAGAGGTTCACATACCTCGCGACGAGTATCGATAATAAGCAAAATGCCCCACAAGATCAGACTCGCTAGCCGTTTCCACTCTTCAAGTAGAATACGCTACTCGCAGTACTTCCACCTATAAAGGTCACAAACGTCTATTAACCCCAAAACACAAGTTTCTATCTCTACGTAAAATTCGCAAAGACTCTCCCCGCAACAAACAGAAATCTCCACTCTATCGAGGCCGCTACCAAGCCAACCATGTGTGGGTTTACACGCCTAACCGGACGTGTACAATTCTACTCAAAGAATACTACACAAGTCTATCGCAATACACCCTATGTAAATACAGTCAGCTTCTTTTCTTTATTCTTCAGCTTAAGTCAAAAGACATCACAAAGACTAAGCTATATCTAGTATACTTCAACTATATATTCTAATAACATGTAATTTCCAATTACAAATAGAGGGACAAGATAATTACCTCGATAAGCCCATAATTATCCAAGTTATAATGTCGATCCTGAGCAACGTTTAGCTCCAATTCGCGCCCAAACCACTCCAAACAACCCTTAGAAGTTCTAACTAACTTCTACTCAAATACTTCAACCAACTACAAGATTTCTTAGGTTTCGCTTGAGACTAAAAAGGACAAAAGGTAGTATTCCTGACTTCACGACAGAGGTATCTTTGGAATACTACAAGGTACAAGGCTAAGGTATTGGGCATTATAACAATACTAGGAGAAGTATTTCAATACCACATGAGGGTATTATACTAAACAACTAGCAGTGTGGGTACCCACGGCTAGCACCTCAAAGGGAGGGGTTTTCGCCAAGGGCCTTTACTAGGAGGGGGCTTGGACGAGTCAAACAAGATGAGAGGGAAGGATAGCAAGACTGAACATATTTGACGAACGAAGTCTTCTGCCATGGGTATTTATAGCAAAACCAAAAGCCAACCAACGGCCAAGATCAAGCCACGTGCAAGGCAAGTGTAAGGCCAAGATCGCCAAGTGCACCATAGACCCTACTCCTTAAAACCTCACAAATATCTACACAAATATCTCGCCTAACCTTATCTCCCAATCGCCCCACGTGTCGCCCACCTTGCCCACCAACGAGGGTGCTGCGTCGCCTCTCGCTGGTCCAAAATGTTCCGCCGCCTAAAAATCCGCAAAAATACAAAACGACATAGCCGAATTTTCCTTCGCAGTTACGCAAAACGCTTCGCCAAAAACGACCCAACCGTGTCGCGCACAAAGGTAAAATCGCCAAGGTGCCATACGGGGTGACACGTGTCGCCCGATTCGCCTAATATTTCGCCTTCCAAAATATCCAAAATACCGAAATCTCAAAACAAAGCTGGCCCCACAAAACCAGAATTTCTCCCGTGGGCCCCACGTGACCATTTCCGAAAATAAAATCTCAAAATTCTAATATAATCTAAGAAGCCCAAATTCCAAATCTGGGAACCCAATTCCCTTCAACGAACATTTTTCCTTACAAAAACCGGAAACTTTTTCCGTGGAAGAATCACCTTTTTCTTCCTTTCCAATTTTTCTGTCGTGCTCTCGTACGTACGTCCTCGCATACATACCCTGAGAAAACGGGGTATAACAATAATCATCCTTCCAATATATCTTATACTCAATTCTAAACAACTACAACATGTAATCTCCAATTACAATAGGGGGACAAAGATAATTACCTCGATAAGCCCAAAATTATCCAAGATATAAGTCGATCCTGAGCAACGTTTAGCTCAAATTCCTTACGCTCCAACCCGCTCCAAGCAACCCTTAGAAGTTTCTAAACAACTTCTCTTAACACTTCATCTAAGCTATGAAGATTTTTCTAGGGCTTCATTTTGCGACTATGGAATAAAGTAGTATTTCCGGGCTCTTATGTTGGGATTTCTTTGGAATACCACAAGGGATTTAGGCTAAAGTATTTGGAATAACAACAATACTTGAAGAATTCTACTCAAGGGGGGTGTTTGGACGAGAACTCACTAAGGAGGAGGGAATTTTTGCCTGAAACTTTCTAACGTGGATGAAATAAAGTCTTGCACACGCGGTATTTATAGGGAAATCAATGGCCAAGATCTAGGCAAGTGGATGGTGAGGATGGGGTACATGTGTGTGGGTAGTTGGCCAACCATTTGGCTACCACAAAAATGGGACAAGTGGCCACCAAAAAAACGTCCCACTTGTCCTTTTCCAATTCGGCCAACATGGCCACACGGGGGTGACACGTGTCGCCCCCCTACTCCTCCAAAATATTTCATCTTCCGAAAATATCCGTAATGCCAAAAATCCGAAAATAAAGTGGTCCCCACAAAACCGTAAATTTTCCCGTGGGCCCCACGTGACCAATTTCGGAAATAAAATTTCATAATTCTCAAATATTCCAAAAAGTCCAAATACCAAATCTGGGAATCCAATTCCCTTTAACGAACATTTTTCCTTCACAAAAACCGGAAACTTTTCCGTCGAAAAATCACATCTTTCTTCCTTTCCAATTTTACTGTCGTATTCTCGTACGTACGTCCTCGTATACATACCCTGGAACTACGGGGTGTAACACATGGTTAGTTAAAAGGGTAAGATTGGGGATAGGGAAATTGTGAGCCTTAGAGTTTTATACGTGGAGACCATAGAGGCGAGGCCATCTTGAGTAAAAGATTTATTTTTAGGTTTGACCCTTATCAGAGTGCATAGTATACGTGAGATATGTTTGTGTGATAAGTCCCTGAGTAGTGTGAAATGAAAGAGGGTAGTTGAGCTAAGAAGACCACTAGGTTTTCGTGACTCACGCGAGATTGTTCCGGATCGGAAACAAGAGTCAGCGCGATAAACGGGCCTGCCGAGGCCAGATTGCTGGTCAACCCGCAGCCCGGTTTGAAGTAAGGAAAAATTGTGGTGGTCCCGCTTTGTGATAGGGTCACTAGGGTGTTAGGCCAAGTTTAGTTAACCATCGTACGAGTTCGCGGATGCGTTCGACCAGTAGTCGGGCCGATGAGGTCAGCCCATCTTGTCTTTTAGTCGAATCGCTTCTCGGCAGGTTACGCGAGATGTTATATATCATGAAGGTTGTAAGATCGCACGGGTTCCTACTTACTTATGACAGCTGGAGCCCAGCTTACGGCTATTTCTTTTACGGAGATTTTACTGTGCAAGGTTAGGAACTCAAAGTAGTCTCGTGATTGCATTCACCCTCGCCTGCTTTGATTTCGGGTAGCAGCGAGGATTACGGCCTCTTGTTGAGCGAGTATCATTATAGCTACCATTTCAGATTCTGATGTCGCCTTATGAAGCCTTGCACGGGCGGTAGGCAGTTTGGCCGATTGGTTCAATGTTGCAATGTTCGAGATAGTTGGTTCATACTTGATTCACAGGACGCGGATAGGTAAAGCCTATCCAGTGAGAGGTTATCGGCACTCGAGTCAACACGAGCCGGCGGATAATCTGCCGATACTTGGAGTTCGGATTGACGACGGCCGGTCTTCAAGGTTCCACCCGTATGGGCGTGACGAGATTTGGAAAGCAGGGAAACTCATTCCGGTACTTCGGCGTTTTCAGATCATTTGAGAATAGGCCGTTGCCTATAAGTTAGCTTTCGGCCCAACGAGGAGGCGTAACGTCCGCCTTTCATGTTGCTATGTTCGAAAAGTATCCGTTACACCTCGTAATTACGTGACATGTTTTAAGAACGCACGTAAGAACTCGCAAGTGTTAAAAATCGAGACTTGTAAAAATATTTGTCTAATTATGAAATTGTCTAAAAATGTAGTTTTGTGGACGAACGGGAGGGCGACACGTCACCCCCAAGGATGCCTTGACGAAATTAGCAAGGGCAAGAGGGTCATCGACCTTGTTAGCAAGACAAGTCTTGCAAGAGCAAGCTTGACAATCTCGACTAAGTCAAAGGACCCACAAAGCTTGATATTTAATTAAGACCTCATCCTAGCCACCCAATTGTACACATCTTGACCCTCCATGTCCCTATATATTACTACTAGTAGTGAGACAAGTCCATACTTAGCCAAATTTCATAAAAATTGGAAGAACATCTGAGGGCTCTGCCTTTGGTTGAGCAAAGGGAGAAAAATTTGTTTGTTGTCCTTTCAACTCCACACTTTAAACCAAGGTTCATGAGGATATAGTAAGTGTATCTCAATAGAAAATCCCTGAAAAGAGAGTTTTCAGATTAGTCGCAAAGTGAAAACCTAGAGACTTTCTAGGTTTTGATCAAGGTTTGAAGGAAAGTTGTTGGTGTGGTTCTAAGGGTCTCAAGGAGCGGATTGAGGTGTCTTGACGAGGCTCTAGGTTGCTAAGGAGCAACTTCGGTTTTGAAGATCGATTACAATTGTTGAGGTATAATCTTGTTCTTTGAAAGTGTTACAAGATTATTTTTATTGTTATTGTTAGCTTTATACGTTGCTAGTATGAAGTGGTTAAGTTGAAGTTTATAAGTATTTTGGAGTGCTTGTAGCTAAATTCGAAATGTTATATAAGCCACTTGAAAATTGGATTACTAATCGGTCGCTTATTAGAAATCGCCGCATGTTACCTACTTAGAGATTATGGATTGTTATAATCAAATGCGACTTGATATCATGTTATGCTACCAATTTGGATTGAAATGGAAATTTGATGTTAATTGGTACGGTTGAACTCGGTGGCGTAATTTGGACTTTTAGTTTGTTATTCATTCAGATTGAACTACTTTCTAAATCAGGAGCCAATCGGGGCTTAGTTATTCATTTGCATCGAATACCTTCTATATTGTCGTGAGCCAATCGAGGCTGTTTGGTTATTGTATTCGGCCTTGAAAAAGGTGGCAAAGTTAGTAAAACAAAGGAGGTGATGTCCGATTTTCCGAGAATTTAGCGACTTAGCACCTAGAATATTCTACGATGAAGTAAGAGGTTAATGGACGATGGTGACCATTATAGGTTGATGTACTAAGCATAGCAGATCCTACTTGAAGAATGGAATAGCTCTGGTGGAAGTACTTTGGAGCTTTTGCTACTCACGATAATCGTCGCGAGGTATGTGAACCTCTTCCTTCTTTTGACATGATTCTATGTATGGAATATACATGTAGTACTATTTCATGATTCCTTCTACTCTTAGAAGTTAAGAGGTATGTATGTCGATTTACTCTACGTAGGTTATGTATAAGTTATCCCAAGTTCTTACCAAGTCTTATGGGGATGTTGGTAAGAGTCGTTAGAGGTATTTTGGAGCCAAGTTGACTTGGCTAATTTACTACACTAATAAGAATAAGTATCGAACAAGCCATTCCAAGTTAATAAAGGAAAATGTAATGACAATTAATCGTGTTAAAACAAGTAGAATTCTCCATCCGCATGTAAGCTAAGATAAGACAAAATTGTATTACATTTTCTAGATCATGGCTACTTGATTAAGATAGTTATAAATAAGTATAACTTATTCACAACGCACCAAGTATATGTTACTTAATTTATAAGAATTTACGTATGAAGTTTTAAGACTATGGACCTCAAATTGTTAAAAGGTTAAGGGACTTTATTTTTTCAAGTTATGAGACTTGATTCTTAAAGGGAGAAATGAATTGATTTAAAAGTATAGAATACTTGATTTGGAAAGTATTGATTTCTTGCCATTCTAAGTTAAGAAACTGGTTTTCCTAAACGTTAAGAGACTTGAAGTATTTTGAAAGCTATGTGATTTGAATCAAGTATAAGTTTCGTTATCAAACGAATGAATTCGCCTAAGAAATAAAGAGTTATAACGGCTTTACGGGAAGTTGGTTATAACAACTTTATGGAAGATTTAAAAGAATGGTATTCTTCAAGATTGTAAGCAAAGTAATGATTTGAAATAAAGAATGGCAAAATTGTTTTAAAGGTACCAATTGCTTAAGGTTTTAAAGAAAGAAGTCACTTGATTTGAAGCCTATAATTGTATTTCTAAAAGTATCGCGACTTGTCGTGAAAAGTAGATATGACTTGATACTACTGCTATTAGTATCTTGGAAGTTTTAGTTGAAAGAGAATCATTTTAAAGGAGTAGAGGCACGTAGTACGTTGGGTTAAATTCTGATTTTATAATGACATGTTAGTGCCTTAAGTAAACAAAAATGAGAGTGTATATGAACAAGCTAATAAGAAGTTAGGTGGATTTCTTAACTTGCTTATATTATGTATGATAAGCTCTAGTGCTTATGTTATGTATGATAAGCTCAGAGTGCTTATGTTATGTATAATGGCCGGTTGAGTTAGGGTAAGAGTATAAATGAGGGCAAGCCCCAAGACGTTATACCACCTTCTCCGTGGTAAGAGTATAAGTGAGTGGTAAATCCTCAAGACTGCACCACCGCTTATGTGTTATTTGACGACCTGGCCGAGATAGGGTAAGAGTATAAATGAGGCAATCCCCAAGACGTTATACCACCTTCTCCGTGGTAAGAGATAAATGAGGCAAGCCCCAAGACGTTATACCACCTTCTCCAGGGTAAGAGATAAATGGCAAGCCCCAAGACGTTATACCCTCGCTTACCACCTTCTCCAGTGGTAAGAGTATAAATGAGGGACAAGCCCCGCACGCTATACCACCTGCTTTGATTGATTTTACGGGCGTGAGACCCATGGTTATGTTTTACACTTTTAGTCGCGATGGGGGGATTCCACGCACGCTTGATATCGCGTGATCGATCGCGGCCCCATTGGGGGGTAGATATGTGTCCCTCCGTAATGGGCCTGACTATGTTATGAAAGATAAGTAAGTTAGATAGAGATGAACTTAATGACTTCTCCTAAGTAAGTACGTAAGATATGGCTATAACTCTTAACGGAATGTAAAAGATATTGATGTGAAATTAAGTTCATAAGTGGTAATGACACGACAGGATCTGGTATGTATTTTTATACTTGTCCTTGTCATTCTTTTGTACAGTTATGATCTGTTTACTGTACGTTATTTCTGTTCCATATTCTGCACTGTTGTATCGACTTCTTCGTGGCCGCTCACGCCCGCAGTTTAGGTATTACGCTATGGATCCGCGAGCTTAGGATCCCGGTTCAAAGATTTCGAGATGGCTCCAATGTTCCGGAGTTGTCATGGCTATGTATATTCAGTGGTACGGCGGGCCTTGTCCCGCCACTGGTTATGTTAACACTCTTAGAGGTCCGTAGTCACATATCGTGGGTTAGTTTGTAAAAGAAAGCGAGGCAAATCGCTTCGTTGTTTTTATATATGCATCGAAGGTAGCCCTATCCGCTAACCCGCTGTATTACTTCCGGCGTTTTATTTATAAGTTTCATGTATGTTGCGCTGATTTTCTCCGATGTTTCGTAAGGGTGCCTGTGTAGGGCACCGGCGCGTCCCGGTCGGGTCGTGACAAAAGTGGTATCAAAGCGCTTAGTCCTCTGAAAGTGTCTACTGCACCGCGTGTCTCAGTAGTCTTGATTATCGGTGTGTTGCACCACATCTATAATCGGAGGTCGCAGGACATTTAGGATTGGTTTCCATTATTCTCACTCGAGATCGCGGCGATAGAGTCGTGTTGTTAGGGTCGCCCTCCCTAACGAGTTATATTGATTGCAGCCACGCAGAAAGCAAAGCAGCGACTCAGAACGACTATGTGGATCGCGTATCCAAAGTTGGTAACGATTATAGTATAGTTGGTATTGTGACATGCATCTATACGGAGTTATGATGAGGTCGACGCTGTTGCCTAGAATGATTTTAGATTACCGTGAATCGTAAAGACTAACTAGATACCGGAAGGTATGGAATAGTTAATGAATTTTCGCCAAGGTTTTGTGTTTTATTTCGAGATAATTGGGAAAGGATGAGCTGTCTGATAAGGTAGTGAACCCTTAAGAAGCCATATTAAGGAACCAAACGGAATGTCATGTTAATAGATTAAGCTGTGTAGTATGCTTAAGAGAATTATACGGACGAGGCTCAGATAGAGTAAGTAATGGTTGTTGTGGATCGAGACAACATGGTTATGATTTTACGAGAAGTTTTTTTTATATACCCGTTATCGGGGATTGGTAAGGTAGGCTTGGAGCATGGAAATTGCGAGCCTAAGAATATTGATAATCGCCGAGACCTTAGATGTAGGAGGCTTTCTCCGCAATAAGATTTTAAGTCGCACTCAAGGATAAGAGTCGGCGACACCGAGTAGGGTCGAGGACCTGTTACGGGTATAACCATTGCCTGGAATGTAGTGGGATCAGTTTGTATTAGTTGCGCTACGTGACAGTGTCACGAGGGTGCAAGGCCCAAGTCTAGTTCATTGTTTTACTGGTTCGGGACGCGCCCACCGAATCCAGTAGTGAAAGTGGAAATGACCTTATATTGTTTCATAGAGTGACTCCAAAGATTAGAGGCCGAATAGGTATGGAAGTTATGTATGTATGTTAGAAGGAGTGGGAAGTACGAAAAGGTAATCTCTTTGGGCATATGATGGATGAGATATGCGTGCAGGTATTAGGCCACGTGTGGTACGGTTGGTATGACGGGTGGTGAAAGGAAACTATATCGCTAATTATGTTTGACTCAAAAGGACATTCGGGACGAATGTTTCTACGGGGAAGAATGTTACACCGTGAATTACAGGACATGTTTTAAGAACGCACGTAAGAACTCGCAAGTGTTAAAAATCGAGACTTGTAAAAATATTTGTCTAATTATGAAATTGTCTAAAACGTAGTTTTGTGATTTAACGGGAGGCGACACGTGTCACCCCCTTAAGGATGCCTCGACGAAATTAGCAAGGGCAAGAGGGTCATCGACCTTTGTTAGCAAGACAAGTCTTGCAAGAGCAAGCTTGACAATCTTGACTAAGTCAAAGGACCCACAAAGCTTGATATTTAATTAAGACCTCATCCTAGCCACCCAATTGTACACATCTTGACCCTCCATGTCCCTATATATTACTACTAGTAGTGAGACAAGTCCATACTTAGCCAAATTTCATAAAAATTGGAAGAACATCAAGTGAGGGCTCTCGGGTTTGGTTGAGCAAAGGGAGAAAAAAATTTGTTTGTTGTCCTTTCAACTCCACACTTTAAACCAAGGTTCATGAGGGTATAGTAAGTGTATCTCAATAGAAAATCCTTAAAAAGAGAGTTTTCAGATTAGTCGCAAAGTGAAAACCTAGAGACTTTCTTGGATCAAGGTTTGAAGGAAAGTTGTTGGTGTGGTTCTAGGGTCTCAAGGAGCTGGATTGAGGTGTCTTGATGAGGCTCTAGGTTGCTAAGGAGCAACTTTGGTTTTGAAGATCGATTACAATTGTTGAGGTATAATCTTGTTCTTTGAAAGTGTTACAAGATTATTTTATTGTTATTGTTAGCTTTATATGTTGCTAGTACGAAGTGGTTAAGTTGAAGTTTATAAGTATTTTGGAGTGCTTGTAGCTAAATTCGAAATGTTATATAAGCCACTTGAAAATTGGATTACTAATTGGTCGCTTATTAGAAATCGCCGCACGTTACCTACTTAGAGATTATGGATTGTTATAATCAAACGCGACTTGATATCATGTTATGCTACCAATTTGGATTGAAATGGAAATTTGATAAGAATTGGTATGGTTGAACTCAAGGTGGCGAATTTGGACTTTAGTTTGTTATTCATTCAGATTGAACTACTTTCTAAATTGTGAGCCAATCGGGGTCGCTTTAGTTATTCATTTGCATCGAATACCTTCTATATTGTCGCGAGCCAATCGAGGTTGTTTGGTTATTGTATTCGCCTTGAAAAAGGTGGCAAAGTTAGTAAAACAAAGGAGGTGTCGTCCGATTTTCCGTAGAGAATTTAGCGACTTAGCACCTAGAATATTCTACGATGAAGTAAGAGGTTAACGGACGACGGTGACCATTATAGGTTGATATACTAAGCATAGCGTGATCCTACTTGAAGAATGGAATAGCTCTGGTGGAAGTACTTTGGAGCTTTTTGCTACTCACGATAATCGTCGCGAGGTATGTGAACCTCTTCCTTTTTGACATGATTCTATGTATGGAATATACATGTAGTACTATTTCATGATTCCTTCTACTCTTAGAAGTTAAGAGGTATGTATGTCGATTTACTCTACGTAAAGGTTATGTATAAGTTATCCTAAGTTCTTACCAAGTCTTATGGGGGATGTTGGTAAGAGTCGTTAGGAGGTATTTGGAGCCAAGTTGACTTGGCTAATTTACTGCACTAATAAGAATAAGTCTCAACAAGCCATTCCAGTGTTAATAAAGGAAAATGTAATGACAATTAATTGTGTTAAAACAAGTAGAATTCTCCATCTGCATAGAAGCTAAGATAAGACAAAATTGTATTACATTTTCTAGATCATGGCTACTTGATTAAGATAGTTATAAATAAGTATAACTTATTCACAACGCACCAAGTATATGTTACTTAATTTATAAGAATTTACGTATGAAGTTTTAAGACTATGGACCTCAAATTGTTAAAAGGTTAAGGGACTTTATTTTTTCAAGTTATGAGACTTGATTCTTAAAGGGAGAAATGAATTGATTTAAAAGTATAGAATACTTGATTTGGAAAGTATTGATTTCTTGCCATTCTAAGTTAAGAAACTGGTTTTCCTAAACGTTAAGAGACTTGAAGTATTTTGAAAGCTATGTGATTTGAATTGAAGTATAAGTTTCTTGTTTATCAAATGAATGAATTCGTCTAAGAAATAAAGAGTTATAACGGCTTTATGGGAAGTTGGTTATAACAACTTTATGGAAGATTTAAAAGAATGGTATTCTTCAGTATTGTAAGCAAAGTAATGATTTGAAATAAAGAAGGGCAAAATTGTTTTAAAGGTACCAATTGCTTAAGGTTTTAAAGAAAGAAGTCACTTGATTTAGAAGCCTATAATTGTATTTCTAAAAAGTATTGTGACTTGTCGTGAAAAGTAGATATGACTTGATACTACTGCTATTAGTATCTTGGAAGTTTTAGTTGAAAGAGAATCATTTTAAAGGAGTAGAGGCACGAGTACGTCAAGTTAAATTCGGATTTTATAATGACATGTTAGTGCCTTAAGTAAACAAAAATGAGAGTGTATATGAACAAGCTAATAAGAAGTTAGGGATTTCTTAACTTGCTTATATTATGTATGATGTTCGGTAGTGCTTATGTTATGTATGATAAGCTCAGAGTGCTTATGTTATGTATAATGGCCGGTTGAGTTAGGGTAAGAGTATAAATGAGGGGCAAGCCCCAAGACGTTATACCACCTTCTCCAGGGTAAGAGTATAAGTGAGGGATAAATCCCCAAGACGCTGCACCACCCGCGATGTGTTATTTGACGACCTGGCCGAGATAGGGTAAGAGTATAAACGAGGGCAATCCCAAGATGTTATACCACCTTCTCCAGGTAAGAGATAAATGAGGGCAAGCCCCAAGACGTTATACCACCTTCTCCAGGTAAGAGATAAATGAGGCAAGCCCAAGACGTTATACCCCGCTTACCACCTTCTCCAGGTAAGAGTATAAATGGCGGCAAGCCCTGACGTTATACCACCTGCTTTGATTAATTTTACGGGCGTGAGACCCATGGTTATGTTTTACACTTTTAGCCGCCGATGACGGGGATTCCACGCATGCTTTGATATCGCGTGATCGATCGCGCCCCAGTTTGGTAGGGTAGTATATGTGTCCCTCCGTAGCTGGCTGACTATGTTATGAAAGATAAGTAAGTTAGATAGAAATGAACTTAATGACTTCTCCTAAGTAAGTACGTAAGATACGGCTATAACTCTTAATGGAATGGAAAAAGATATTGATGTGAAATTAAGTTCATGTGGTAATGACACGCAGATCCGTATGTATTTTTATACTTGTCCTTGTCATTCTTTTGCATTATGATCTGTTTCATCAGACGTTATTTCTCCATATTCGCAATTGTTAATCGACTTCTTCGGGGCCGCTCATGTCCGCAGTTTAGGTATTACGCTATGGATCCGCGAGCTTAGGATCCCGGTTCAAGATTTTGAGACGGCTCCAATGTTCCGAGTTGTCATGGCTATGTATATTCAGGGTACGGCGGGCCTTGTCCCGCCACAAAGGTTATGTTAACACTCTTAGAGGTCCGTAGTCACATATTGTGGGTCGCTTTGTAAAGAAAGCGAGGCAACCGCTTGCTTGTTTTTATATATGTACTGGAAGGTAGCCCTATCGGCTAACCTGTTGTATTACTTCCGATGTTTTATTTATAAGTTTCATGTATGTTGCGCTGATTTTCTCTGATGTTTACCTGTAAGGGTGACTGTAGGGCACCGGGCCGCGTCCCGGGTCGGTCGTAGCAAAGATCGGAGATCCATCCAGAGTGTTCCTAGTTAATGATGACCAGGTTGGAGATTGTAACCCCGAGATTTTGGAAACTGAAGCAATAACAGAAAGGTGGTAAGTTTATTTAGGAAGTGTTCGAGTGTACGAGGAGGGTACGACGAGTAAGAGAATAAAAGTGATCATTTCTTTTGTAAAATGAAGGTGCGAAGGGAGTATCTTTTAGACCTTGGGTGGGAGCCTTTGTGAGGATAGAGGTGATTCCTCGTGGACTTGTATTTAAGTAGTTGCGCGTGTGTATATTATGGCCAGGTGTGGCATAATTGGTTTTGCAATTATAGTAGTGAAGACTATACCGGCGCGTGTATGATTTAAGACTTAGAAGGAACATTCGGGACGAATGTTTCTAAGGGGGGGAGAATGTTACACCCCATAGTTCCAGGGTATGTATGTGAGGACGTACGTACGAGAATACGACAGTAATTTTGGAAAGGAAGAAAGATGTGATTTTTCGACGGAAAAGTTTCCGGTTTTTGTGAAGTAAAAAGGTTCGTTAATGGGAATTAGATTCCCAGATTTGGTATTCGGACTTTTTAGAATATTTTAGAAGTATTGGAATTTTAATTTCCGGAATTGGTCACGTGGGGCCCACGAGAAAATTTACGGTTTTGTGAGGCCCACTTTATTTTCGGATTTTTGGCATTACGGATATTTTCGGAAAATGAATATTTTGGACCAACGAGAGGGCGACATGTGTCACCCTCAAGTGGACGGTTTAGGTGAGGAATAGTTGGGCACGTTTTTTGTGTTTTAAAGGCCAAAAATGTTTGGTCAAAGTCTTGAAGATATTTATGTAGTAGATAGATAAGGTAGCACATGTCCTAATCTACACCATCCATTTGCTTGAATCTTGACCCTTGAGTGTTCTATAAATACCCCCCTTGCTAGCAAGACTTCTTCATCACTTGAACAATTTCCAAGTCTCAAAATCCCTCTCCCCCTTAGTGAAGCTCTCGTCCTAACACCTCCCCCCCTTCCTAGTTGCTTCGGCCGAAACACACCCCCCCCCCCTTTGGTAGGAAATGTCTTCATGTATTGTTACTATTCCAAAATACATTAGCCCAAATACCTTGTAGTATTCCAAAGTTACCTCTATACAAAAGCCCGGAAATACTACTTTATATCCTTTAGTCACAAAACGAAGCCCTAGGAAAATCTTCATAGTTGGTTGAAGTATTAAGTAGTTGTTTAGAACTTCTAAGGGTTTCTTGGAGCAAATTGGAGCGCATGCAATAGAGCTAAACCTTGCTCAGATCGACTTTAATCTTGGATAATTTTGGGCTTATCGAGGTAAATATCTTTGTCCTTCTATTGTAATTGGAAATTACATATAGTAGTTTAGAATTGAGTATAAGATATGTATGACGGTATATAAGAAGAGAATTGAACTGCATTTACATTGGGGTGTATTTATGAGACTTGTGTAGCTTTACTGCAGGGAAGTGCGCCAAATTTCCGTAGAGAAATAAGAACCTTCGCTTAGAATATTCTACAGAGTAGTCCAGACGCTGATAGACGATTTGACTATTATAGGTTGATACTGCGCGCGACATATTCGACTTGGTGTGGATTTCGCGAGGAGGTATGTGATTCTTCCTATCCTCTTGAGCATGATATTTTAAAAGAATGTATATAGTACGGTAGACTTACGTGTGCTAACTGAACGTGGTTTTACTTCGATGTCTTTTGACTTGAGTTTTAAATAATAAGAATCTTGAAGTATTTCAAAAGAATGAAGAATAGTTTTTGAAAGAAGAGTAATACTTGATTTTAAAAGCTTAAGAGTTATACTAGCTTTATGGGAAGTTAGGTATAACGCTTAAGAGAAATAAAAGGAAGTTTACTTAATTGTTTATGAAAGCCTTGTATTGATTTCGAAAATGAGAATAAGTATCGAACAAACCATCGCGGCTAATAAAGGAAAATGTATTGATTAATTAAGTATTATTAAAACCAGAGAAACCTCCATCCGCATAGAAGCTAAGATAAGACAAAATTGTATTACATTTCCTAGATCATGGTCGCTTTAATAAGATCATTAATAAACAAGTTTTGATTTTCTTAAAATTTCAAAGTAAGGACTTGTTTTATAAAAGACAAAGACTTGAAAATTTGAGGTGTTTTCGCTTAAAAGGAAGGCATGCTTTTGTCTTAAGTTGGTTCAAAAGAAGGTAGGAAATTGTTTTGGTTTACTTAAAAAGATAGTCACTCTATACTACGGTATCGTGTGACTCTTGTGAAAGAAACGGATCTTTTAAAGAGTTAATGTATGAAGTACTTTGGGGATGAAAACCCAACTTGTTGACATAATATAGAAAGTACCTTGTGTGAATAACTTGACTATGTTGGCTTGTGATAGCCTTGTAATACTTTCTTGTTGGTTTGATAAGTAAACATGTTAGGATGCTACGTGTGTTAGTGTCTTGTGATGTTTGTGTAAAGGGTTTCTGATTGTGCTTATGTTGTTTAACGATAAGTCGCTATGTTAGTATTGTACCACTCACCTCGACATGATATACGGGGTTGCTGCCCCGACGCGAGGATGCCTCACGCTGGTTCAGGGACCTATGCGAGCTACGAGTTCCGTGTTAGTGCGCGGGAATACCACGCGCCTATGTGGCCACGCGGACTACGAGTCCAGACGATGCGAGAATAGCTACCCGACGCGGGAATACCTCATGCGGGCCTGGGTGGCTACGCGAGTGCGGTGAGTTCCAGATTTGACGCCGCATTGATCGAGGCGAGTGGCCGCCGATCGTGGCGCGTCTAGAAAGACCTCGTGATACGCTTTATAGCATTGTCGGCATCGTGGGTTTTAGTAGTCGGCTATGCCTTCGCATTTACCCGCATTTTATTATGACACAGTGGGACCCGTGTTCATGTGTATTCCTTGGTGCTTTTATATCATGGATCGCCGCAGTGAGGAAGGAATTCCACGCATGATTGATATTGTGGGCATGAGACCCATGGTTATATTTGAGTGATGACCTTAAGGGTGCGAGTCCTCGACTTGACATGATCGCTACATATTGTGTATCGTAAATTGGTTATCATATATGTCTTCTTTATATAGACTATTATGATTTCATTTATGATTTTTCGCCACATACTTGGTACTGTTATCGACCTCCTTGGGGCCGCTCATGCCGCAGTAGAGGTACACCATTGTAGATCCTCGCCATAGGTTCACACAGCGTTTTGGGAAGCTCGCTTCTCGGAGGCTTATCTGGTATAGTCCTCGCCGTTGTAGGTACTTACATTCGTGGTATGGCGGGGCCAGTGTCGCCGCTGTTGTTATAATATTCGTAGAGGTCTGTAGTACTGGTGTGGGCAGAGTTTGTAAAAGGGATGTAACTGTTCGGGTTCAAGTTTTTATATATATATGTCACGACCCGAACCCGGGCCCGTGACTGGTGCCTTACCCCGGGCACCCTAGTGATACAACATCAGAGTAATCAGCGGAACATAAAACGATAACATGAAATAACAAGAAGTAAGAAACAGTAATCGGAGAAAACTTGCCTTACGGCATATATATAAATCAATTTTAAAATGTACGCTATATCCCATTACAACTCGCCACAACAGATTACCTGCACTTCTAAGAATGATACGACAACAATGGCGGACAGGTCCCGCCATACCTGAATGTAAATACCTACAACGATGCGGACTATACCACCGATAAGCCTCCGAGAAACGGAGCTTCCCATACGTGAATCGTGACCCCGAGAACTAGGATCAACGATCGTGTACCTCAACCTGCGGATGAACGCACTTCCCGGGCGAGGTCAAGATAACAGTACCAAGTATGTGAATCGAAAATCAGAAATGAAATCATAGTAGTCTATATAAAGCGGGAGACATGTATGATAACCAAACTACGCTTCACAATAAATAAGCAATATGTCAAGTCGTGACTCACGCCTCAAGTCATCACTCAAATATAACAACGGGTCTCACGCCCACAACATCAATCATGCGCGTGGCATACCTTCCTGACCGGCATTTATGATATAATCACACCAAGAAATACATATGAACACCGTGTCCCACGTGTCATCATAAAAACCGCACGGTAAGTAAGGCATAGCCGACTACTAAAACCCACCGTGACAAACAAGGTCGTAGAATCAGATCATGAGATCTGTCTAGACCGCCACATGATCAAAGCCGCCACTCGCCCGCGTTGTCTAATGCGCGCGTTTAGCCCTCGAACTTCCCATAGCTCGCACGGGCCACTCCAATGGCCCGCATAAGGTATTCCCCGCATCGAGGGTAGCTACTCCTCGGCAGCGTCCTGGACTCGCCGTCCGCATGGCCACAAAGACCGCATGACCACAAGGGCCGCATACTAACCTGGAACTCTCGTAGCTCCGCATAGGCCATACAGACCTGCATAAGGTATTCTCAAATCATAGGTCACTAGACCCGCCTGAGTCTACCCCGCATCGGAGGGCAGCTTAACCCCCGGAAACAAGTCAAGGTGAGTGGTATAATACCAACATAACGGCTGATCGTTAAACAACTTTAAGCGCAATCGAGGGAAAACCCCCTTTACACAAAACATCACAAGATACTAACACACGTAGCATCCTAGCATGTTTACTTATCAAATCAACAAGAAAGTATTACAAGGCTATCACAAACCAACACAATCAAGTTATACACATAAGGTACATTCTAATATATGATTAACAAGGTCGGGTATCTATTCCCAAAGTACTTCATACATTATCTTTTAAAAGATACGTTACGTTTACAAAATTCACACAATACCCGTAGTATATGAAAATAGAGTGATTATCTTTTGAAGTAAATCAAAACACTTCTCTTCGTAAAATCAAGTAACAACATTCTTTTCCAAATGTTTCAGGTTTGCCTAATTTCAATTACTCAAGTTTCTCATTTTCGAAAGGTTTCGTAGTTCATAATTTTAATCACTTAATGATATAATTCTCCTTTAAAAGCCATTTGAGAAACATATGTCTGATACGTGAGTAGGTTATTCTTGTTTATAACAATCTTATTTAAGCAGCCATGATCTAGGAAATGTAACATCATTTTGTCTCATCTTAGTTTCTATGCAGATGGAAGTTTCTACAGGTTTTACTAATACATTATTAGTCAAAACATTTCCCTTTATTAGCGCTGCTGTGGTTTGTTCGATACTTATTCTGATTTCCGAAATCAGTAAAACATTATTGCTTTTAAAATCAAGTACTCATTACTCGCGAATGAGGTTTTTACAACATTTTTAACAAAATGTTAATTACCAAGTAAAACAAGTTAAGTCTCTTATCTTTAAGATTAAGTCTCTTAACTTTTAAAATCAGTAAACCATTCTCTTTACCTCTCTTAAAACGTTATACCTAACTTCCCATAAAGCTAGTATAACTCTTCTTTATTATCACACATCAAGTCAGTTACCTTTTAAAACCACAAAGCATTTTACACATGTACGTCTACCGTACTACATAGTTATACACATATCATGCTAGAAAAGGTAGGAAGAGGTTCACATACCTCGCGACGATTATCGACTAATAGCAAAACGCTCCAAGTACCTCAAACTGTCGGCTACTCCTTAAGCCAATTAGATCGCGCCACGCATGGTACTTCAACCTATAAGGCCACAAGGTGCTTATTAACATCTAGGTCTAATCGTAGAACATTCTACGTAAAATTCAGAAGACCTCCCGCACAACAGAAATCTCCTCACTCTATCGGTGGCCACCAAGCCAACCAGGGGTTTGCACGCCTAACCGGGCGGTACGATTCTTCTACGAATGCTACACAAGTCTACCGTAATACACCCTATGTAATTACATTCTCTTCTTTAAATTCGTGCTTAAGTCAAAAGACATTGCCGCACAATTATGTTCATTCTATATATAGTATACTTCAACTATACATTCCTACAACATGTAATTTCCAATTACAATAGAAGGTCAAGAGTGTTTACCTCGATAAGCCCAAAATTATCCGAGTTTAAATGTCGATCCTGAGCAAGGTTTAGCTCCTACTCTGTGCGCTCCGACCCGCTCCAAACAACCCTTAGAAGTTCTAACTAACTTCTTAAACTCCAACCAACTATGGAGATTTTCCTAGTGGTTTCGTTTTTGTGGATCGACGGGAAGTATAATAGTATTTCTGGGCTTTTCGTATAAGTGTAACCTTGGAATACTACAAGGTATAAGGCTAAGGTAATTTGGGTATAGTAACAATACTTTTGAGAGTATTTCTACCAAGAGGGGGGGTATTTATACGAGACAACACCACAAGGGGGGGTGTATACCCCTCGGCCTACCCCACTGTGGGGTATTCTCGGCCAAGGGGAAGGGAACTCGGCCAAGGGCCTCTCAAAGGGGAGGAGGCTAGACGAGACCTCAAACACAAAGGGAGGGGAAGCTCTCAAGACTTAGAGATTTTTGGATGAAGAAGTTCATCAAAGGGGAGGGGTATTTATAGGTCTAGCAAAGGCCAACCAATGGCCAAGATCATGCCAAGTGCAAGGCAAGTGTAGGGCCATGATCATGCCAAGTGCACCTTATCCATCTACCACAAAATATCCTACCTACTACTTGACAAAAATGTCAAGGAAATCGTCCCAAATCCGCCCCACTTTTCCTCCAATGAGAGGGTGCCAAGTGGCGCCCTCTCGTTGGTCCAACACATTTCGTCTCTCGGAAAAATCCGCAAAAATTAGAAATGACATAGCCGGAATTTTCCCTTCGCAAGTTGTGTAAGACGTTTCGTCGAAAAACGACTCACCGGGTGTTGTGCACAAATAAAATCGGTCAAGCCACTTTAAAGTTCAAATTTCTACGACGCCCTCACGACATACTGAAATACGGGTATAACATTCTCCTCCTTAGAAACATTCGTCGAATGTTCCTTCTAAGTCTCAAAGCAAGCGCGCAAGATAGTCTTCACTACTATACTTACTGTAACAATCTCGCCACACCGCCACGTAAACACCTGCGCACAATTCTTACATCCAAGCCCACGAGGAAACACCTCTAACATCACCAAAGTAATGATCACATCAATGCTCGCCATACATGCTCGCTTCTTCCCACTTTTGTCACTTTGCCGCGAGGTTCTAGTGTCACTCCGGCGACCCAACAAATGGTACCGATCGCATGCGATCTCGAGGATGTCGTGACACTTCTTGTACACTCAACTCTTACCACACTTCACATCGCTTGGTTCCAAATCTCGGGGTTATTATCTTCAACTTGGTCATCATTAATCGAACACTCGATGGATCTCGATTTCCTTCTAACATAACACGAAGATCGACGCACCGCTCCCAAGTCGGACGGCAAATGCTAACATATAGGCAACCTGGCCTATCCCTCACATGAACTCAAAAGGCCCAAAGTAACTCGGGCTAAGTTTCCTCTTACACCCTATCCGGGGTGGTACCTTCAAGAAGACCGACCGTCAACCTGAACTCTAAGCGTCGTCGCCGATAACCCGCACGATTCCTCTGAGCTGCCAAAAACTTCCTCTAGATAAGCTTCACCCTATCCACAGTCTGTTGGAACAAGCCCAACCAACTATCCAACCTTACAACATCGAACCAATCGACCAAGAACTTACACTTCCTCCCCTAAGGCTTCATAGGCGACATCCGAACACTAAAATGGTAGCTTAAACACCCTTCAACAGAGACAACAATCCTGCAACTACCCCGAAATCCAAACACCGCCCGAGGCGAATGTGGTCGAGACTCACCCGAGTTCCTAACCTCGCTCGTAAAACTTTCGAGAAGAAAAAGCAGCGTAACACAGGCTCCACTGCATCATAAGGTAAAGGTAGGCACCGTGCACTTTACAACCTTTCTCGATATATCAACACCGCGAGTACACGGCCCCGAAAAACACGACGGGCTGCCCCATCGCCCGACCATCGTTCAACGCATCCACGAACTCAGACTGGTTAACTAAACATGGGCCTAACACCCTCGTGACCTACCACCGGCGGACCACCACAAACGACCCTACCATAAACAGTCGCGGGTTGACGCGACACGCTCAACCCGACCACTCGCGCAGACAACACTTGCCCCGATCCGAACAATATCACTAATCATGTTACGAAAACCTAGCGGTCTTCTTAGCTCAACTACCCTCTTTCATTTCACACTACTCAGGAACATACCCTACAAACATAGCTTACGTGCACTATGCACTCCGACAAGGGTCAAACATAAAATACTTCTTTACTCGAGATGGCCTTTCCTCTAAGGTCTCTACGTATAAAGCTCTAAGGCTCACACCTTCTCTGTCCCCCAAATCTTACTTGGTTAACTAACCAAGATTTCTAATTACAATTTACACAATGCTATCAGAATATAACACTTAAGGTATACTCACCCTATCACGCATACTAATCCCTAGAGGGTTAAAGATCTATCTGTATTTACTGCTTCACTCCCCTAAGTCGTTCTAATCAAACCTGCCTCGTAGGGCACATAGCTAAGGAGGTGATTTAACTACCCGATCCTAAAGGCCGAGTCCTCCTACTAGGACACCCATTCGACACATGGCCCCGACGCCACAGTATACGAGCACCAACAAAAGACGGCGCTCCCGATGACGTCATTACACTGAACGGAAGCCCCGGAGTTCGACTCAACTCCTGCATACCGAACGCCCCGAACCCCGGAGGACCTCTCGCATCGGGTGGATGTGCAAATATAATCCGGCGAGGTGATCGCCTCGAAAGTTACCAAAGGACCTTGCCGCTCTAGCCTTCTCGCCGCCCTTCAACCCGCTGATCTCTACGCTTCTTGGCTGCTGCGCATAAGCCCGCATACGTGCCATGCTCGCTTCAATCAAGAATTACTCTTGTACAACCCTTTCTAAGATATTCATCAAGACTCGCAGATATCGGTATACTCTCGTAGCCAAATCCATAGTTAGTAACAGGTCGCTCTTCGCAATCTATATTCTCTGCTTTCGGCCGTGGGCGAAGGTTCAAATGTCATGGCCGCAGAGGGAACTGCGCCTCGTTCTAAACTCGCTGGGCCTGGTGACGAGCATAACTCCCGAACGGCACCTAACTCTGTGATGGTTGGGTATGTGCCCTCAGAACCCTCAGACTCTACTCGCACTCGCCGCTTTGCCCTCACGGGCGGGTTGCCTACGCGAAGGCATAACGGTAAGGGAAAGAAATACGTGAGAGGGTCCAACTTACAACACAACTCTAAGGCACGATCTCAGAGTGAGAAGAATAGAAACCAATCCTAAATATCCTATAGCCTCCTGATTATTGGTGTGGTGCACAACACACCGATAATCAAGACTCTACTGGATACGGTTTGTAGACACTTTCCGAGGATTAACTGCTCTGATACCACTTTTGTCACGACCCGAACCCGGGCCCGTGACTGGTGCCTTACCCCGGGCACCCTAGTGATACAACATCAGAGTAATCAGCGGAACATAAAACGATAACATGAAATAACAAGAAGTAAGAAACAGTAATCGGAGAAAACTTGCCTTACGGCATATATATAAATCAATTTTAAAACCGAACAGTTACATCCCATTACAACTCTGCCCACAACAGTACCACAGACCTCTAAGAATGATACGACAACAATGGCGGGACAGGGCCCCGCCATACCCCTGAATGTAAATACCTACAACGACAGGGGACTATACCACTGATAAGCCTCCGGAGAAACACAATTCTTCCATACGAATCAGGTGACCCGAGAACTAGGATCAACGACGGTGTACCTCAACTGCAGCATGACGCACTTCGAAGGAGGTCGATAACAGTACCAAGTATGTGAAATCGAAAATCACGAAATGAAATCATAGTAGTCTATAAAGCGGAGACATGTATGATAACCAAACTACGCTTCCAATAAATAAGCAATCATGTCAAGTCGTGGACTCACGCCTCAAGTCATCACTCAAATATAACAATGGGTCTCACGCCCACAACATCAATCATGCCTGGTATACCTTCTCAGACCGCATCGCGGCCTATGATATAATCACACCAAGAAGTACATATGAACACCGTGTCCCACCGTGTCATCATAAAAACCGTGACGGTAAGTACGGCATAGCCGACTACTAAAACCCACCGCATAAACAAGGTCGTAAATCAGATTATGAGATCTGTCCAGACCGTCACATGATCAAAGCCGCCACTCGCGCGGTGTCTAATGTGCGCGTCAGCCCCGAACTTCCCATAGCTCGCATGGGCCACCCAATGGCCCGCATGAGGTATTCCCGCATCGAGGGTAGCTTACTCCCCAGCGCCTCGACTCGCCGTCCGCATGGCCACAAAGACCGCATGACCACAAGGGCCGCATACTAACCTGGAACTCTCGTAGCTCCGCATAGGCCATACAGACCTGTATAAGGTATTCTCGAATCATAGGTCACTAGACCCGCCTGAGTCTACCCCGCATCGGAGGGCAGCTTAACCCCCGGAAACAAGTTAAGGTGAGTGGTATAATACCAACATAACGGCTGATCGTTAAACAACTTTAAGCGCAATCGAGGGAAACCCCTTTACACAAAACATCACAAGATACTAACACACGTAGCATCCTAGCATGTTTACTTATCAAATCAACAAGAAAGTATTACAAGGCTATCACAAACCAACACAATCAAGTTATACACACAAGGTACATTCTAATATATGATTAACAAGGTCGGGTATCTATTCTCAAAGTACTTCATACATTATCTTTTAAAAGATACGCACGCTTACAAAAGTCACACAATACCCGTAGTATATGAAAATAGAGTGATTATCTTTTGAAGTAAATCAAAACACTTCTCTTCGTAAAATCAAGTAACAACATTCTTTCCAAATGTTTCAGTTTGCCTAATTTCAATTACTCAAGTTTCTCATTTTCGAAAGGTTTCAGAGTTCATAATTTTAATCACTTAATGATATAATTCTCCTTTAAAAGCCATTTGAGAAAAATATCGATACGTCATGAGTAGGTTATTCTTGTTTATAACAATCTTATTTAAGCACCATGATCTAGAAATGTAACATCATTTTGTCTCATCTTAGTTTCTATGCAGATGGAAGTTTCTAAGGTTTTACTAATACATTATTAGTCAAAACATTTCCCTTTATTAGCGCATTGTTGTTTGTTCGATACTTATTCGATTTCCAAATCAAGAAACATTATCGCTTTAAAATCAAGTACTCATTACTCGCGAATGAGGTTTTTACAACATTTTTAACAAAATGTTAATTACCAAGTAAAACAAGTTAAGTCTCTTATCTTTAAGATTAAGTCTCTTAACTTTTAAAATCAGTAAACCATTCTCTTTACCTCTCTTAAAACGTTATACCTAACTTCCCATAAAGCTAGTATAACGCTTCTTTATTATCACACATCAAGTCAGTTACCTTTTAAAACCACAAAGCATTTTACACATGTACGTCTACCGTACTACATAGTTATACACATATCATGCTAGAAAAGGTAGGAAGAGGTTCACATACCTCGCGACGATTATCGACTAATAGCAAAACGCTCCAAGTACCTCAAACCGCCGGCTACTCCTTAAGCCAAGTAGATCGCGCCACGCATGGTACTTCAACCTATAAGGCCACAAGGCGCTTATTAACATCTAGGTCTAATCGTAGAACATTCTACAGAAAATTCGGCAGCACCTCCCCCCCCGCAACAGCGTAAATCTCCTCCTCTATCGAGGCCGGCTACCAAGCCAACCAGGGGGGGTTTGCACGTCTAACCGGACGTGTACGATTCTACTACACAGTAATGCTACACAAGTCTACTGTAATACAGTCCTATGTAATTACAGTTCAGTTCTCTTCTTTAAATTCAGGCTTAAGTCAAAAGACATTGCCGCACAATTATGTTCAGTTCTATATATAGTATACTTCAACTATACATTCCTACAACATGTAATTTCCAATTACAATAGAAGGTCAAGAGTGTTTACCTCGATAAGCCCAAAATTATCCGAGTTTAAATGTCGATCCTGAGCAAGGTTTAGCTCCTACTCCGTGCGCTCCGACCCGCTCCAAACAACCCTTAGAAGTTCTAACCAACTTCTACTTAAACTCCAACCAACTATGGAGATTTTCCCTAGGGTTTCATTTTTGTGACTGACGGGAAGTATAATAGTATTTCTGGGCTTTTCGTATAAGTGTAACCTTGGAATACTACAAGGTATAAGGCTAAGGTAATTTGGGTATAGTAACAATACTTTTGAGAGTATTTCTACCAAGAGGGGGGGTATTTATACGAGACAACACCACAAGTGGGTGTATACCCTCGGCCTACCCCCACTGGGGGTATTCTCGGCCAAGGGGGGGAAGGGAACTCTCGGACAAGGGGCCTCTCAAAGGGGGGAGGGGGAGGCTAGACGAGACCTCAAACACAAAGGGAGGGGAAGCTCTCAAGACTTAGAGATTTTTGGATGAAGAAGTTCATCAAAGGGGAGGGGTATTTATAGGTCTAGCAAAGGCCAACCAATGGCCAAGATCATGCCAAGTGCAAGGCAAGTGTAGGGCCATGATCATGCCAAGTGCACCTTATCCATCTACCACAAAATATCCTACCTACTACTTGACAAAAATGTCAAGGAAATCGTACCAAATCCGCCCCACTTTTCCGCCAATGAGAGGGTGCCAAGTGGCGCCCTCTCGTTGGTCCAACACGTTTCGTCTCTCGGAAAAATCCGCAAAAATTAGAAATGACATAGCCGGAATTTTCCCTTCGCAAGTTGTGTAAGACGTTTCGTCGAAAAACGACTCTAACCGGGTGTTGTGCACAAATAAAATCGGTCAAGCCACTTTAAAGTTCAAATTTCTCTACGTACGTCCTCACGTACATACTCTGGAAATACGGGGTATAACAATATATGCCGAAAGACAACTTTTCTCAGATAAACTGTTTCTCACTTCATATTGTTTCATGTCTTGTTTTATATTCCGCTGGTTACTCTGATGTATGTCTACTTGGGTGCCCGGGTAAGGCACCAGTCACGGGCCCGGGTTCGGGTCGTGACATGATATCCTTGGCTTATTTTAAGAATGTCCAAGTTGATTGAGTTAGGGAATTAACTCACTTGTTTAAATATTAAGGATATCTTGGTTTTCAAAAGTTAAGAGACTTTAAGTATGTTGAAAGTATTATTGATACTTGTTTTGTTGGAAAGTTTAAGTCTCTTGGTTATAAAGAAGTATGTAAGTTGCTAATGTATAAAGCTAGTATAACGGCTTTATGGGAAGTTGGTTATAATAGCTTTATGGAAAGTTAAAAAGAGTGGTTTACTCTAAGTAATTTAAGTATGTTAAATGACTTGAAATAATGAAAGGCAAATTGATTTAAAGGCATCAATTGCTTAAGGTTTTAAAAGAAAGAAGTCACTTGATTTAGAAGCCCGAAAATGTATTTTTCTAAAAAGGTGTTGTGAGTTGTCTTAAAATGTAGTTATGACTTGATACTACGGTTATTAGTATCTTGGAAGTTTTATATGAAAATGAGTCATTTTAAAAGAATAGAGGTACGTAGTACTTGGGTTAAACTCGGATTTATAATGACACGTTAGTGCCTTAAGTAAACTAAAATGAGTGTATATGAATACGCTAATAAGAAGTTAGGGATTTCTTAACTTGCTTATTTATTGTATGATAAGCTGTAGTGCTTATGCTATGTATGATAAGCGGTAGGGATTATGTTATGTATGATGGTAGGTTGAGATAGGGTAAGAGTATAAATGAGGGTAAACCCCAAGATCGTTATACCACCGCCTGTGGTAAGAGTATAAATGAGGGTAAATCCCCAAGATCGTTATACCACATGTTCCGTGGATTTGCTACCCATGATGCGAGAAATACCTCATGCGAGTCCTTATGGGCTTATGCGGGTGAAATAGTCCCATGCGGGCGGGTACAGCCTATGCGAGGAATACCTCATGCGGGTCCACACGACCTATGCGGGTGAAATAGTCCCAGGAGTAGGATTGCTTAATGATACTGCGGGCGGGTGGTCCTGCTTTGATCGCGAGCTTCCTATTTTTATGTTGTAAGTGTACTTTGATTACTCTCATTGTTAGTAAGGCAATCGTATCGTTAATCGAGTTATCATACTGTCTCGCTTTATTATAGACTTATGATTTCATTACAGTACTTTCAGTTTCACATATTTGGTACATGTTATCGACTTCCCGGGTGCGTTCATCTGCGAGTAGAGTGCAGTTCCGATCCTCGCCTTAGGATCACCGCTCACTGTTGAAGCTCCTTTATTCGGAGGCTTATCCTCGTATTGTCGGTTGTTGTACATTGGGGTATGGCCGGCCCGTCCATTAGAGTTGTTATTCTTAAGTGCGTAGTCACATTGTGGTTTGGGTTGTAAAAGAAAAATGTACTGCTTTATTTGTATAGTTTACTGAAGGTGGCCTTATCGGCTAGCTGTTGTTATTTTATGTTTAAGCATTTTATCGTTGTGTATGTTCACCGCTATTCTCTCGATGTATCTGAAAGTGGTGCCTGTGTAGGCACCATCGTGAGCTTGAGTCGGGTCGTGACAATATATATATCTCATGCCCTTGGAATCCTCACATCGGTACATGACTTCGTGGAGCTAATCCATGGAGTAATAATCAGATATAACATGCAGTGGTGTCACGACCGACCGGGCTCGCGGGTGCCCTACTGGCACCCTTACAGGTATACATCAGAGATAATCAGCGGAACATACATGAACTATAAAATAAAACAACAGAAGTGAAACAACAGGTTAGCCGATAGGGCTACCTTTCTGGACATATAATATACAACCGAAACAGTTGCCTCTTTTCCTTTACAAACTGACCCACAATATGTGACTACAGACCTCTAAGAGTTTTAACATAACAATTGTGGCGATGTGGCCCCGCCATACCCTGAATATACATGAATCTACAACCTCGTGGAAAACTGTATCAAGAGATAAGCCTCCGAGCAAATGGAGTTTTTCCAAAATCAACCGAGATCCTAAGAGCAAGGATCACCAACCTGGTACCTAAAACTGCGGGCATGAACGCAGCCTCGAAGGGGTCAGATAACAGTGCAGAATATGGAGCAATAACGTCTGAAAGCAGATCATAATCAGACAAAAGAATGACAGGACAAATATACAGAGTACATCTGGATCGCCGTGTCATTACCACTTATGAACTTAATCGTACCTTATTATCTTTTCCCATTTTCAATAAAAGTTATAGCCATATCTTACGACATACTTAGGAGAAGTCATTAAGTTCATTTCCATCTAACTTACTTACCTTTCATAACACAATCCGCTTCTTTATGGAGGGACGATATACTACCCTAACTGGGACGATGAAGTCACACAATATCAAAGCGTGTCCGTGGAATCCTCATCACTACCGGCTATAAGCGTAAAATATAACCACGTGACGCGTGGCATCCCACCTCACCGTACATACACATATACAACATATATATATCTCCCGCGTGGAATCACATCACCTGATAACTATAAGTGTAAAATATAACCACGTGACGCTCGTGGCATCCACCTCATCCGATACACACATATATATATATATATATATATATATATATATATATATATATATATCGCGTCGCATGCCCCTAATCCTACATCGTATAAGCATGGCCATAACGTGCCCTCGCATCCTCATCGAGGTGCGGTCTTCGGGAGCTAGCCCACGGAGTAATAATATAACATGGTCGCATGCCCTAATCCCATCGTATAAGCATGGCCATGGAGTAATAAAATGCGCGCATCTAACTCGCATCCCGGATGCATGCCCGACATCCTCATCGATAAGCATGGCTAAGATCAATCACAATGGAAGCATACCTGGAATCCCCGTCACTTGCAGACGTCCAATAAAATGTCCGGGCATTTAACCCACATCCTGGTCACATGCCCCGGAATCCCACATCGTATAAGCATGTCCAAGGATCAATCATGATGGAAGCATACCCGTGGAATCCCACATCACTATCCAGACGCCCAAGTAAACTTATAACAAGACAAAGGCCCTCCAACCGAGTCACGATAACGTAACATATAATACTTGCACTTAAAGCTATCACAAGCAAATAGCAAGTTCATTAAACCTTTAGACTTCCATTTTATAAACCCATGACACTTTCGCTTTACACATCAAAATCCGAAATTTAACCCCAAGTACTACGTGCTTTCATTATTTTCAAAAGATCCTTTTTCATATAAAATCCCAAGATACTAACACGTAGTATCCAGGCTTGTGTACATTTCACATAAGTCACGATACTTTTAGAAATACATTTCTCGGCTTCTAAATCAAGTGACCCTTACTTTAAAGCTTTAAGCAAGTGATACCTTTAAATCAAATTGCCCTTCCTTAATACAAGTTATTTCTTTGTTTACCTTATTAGACAAAACCATTCTCTTAACCTTCCATAAAGCCGTTATAACCAACTTCCCATAAAGCCGTTATAACCCTTTATGGTTTTAGACAAAACTCATTCCTTTTATAACCAAGAGACTTATACTTTTTATTAAAACCAAGTATTATATATTTTAAAATCAATTCTCTTAACTTTCAAAGTACAATTAGTCTCTTAACCTTTAGAAATCAAGTGACTCCTTTTATTATAAAACCTTAGGCAATTGATGCCTTAAAATCAAGTTGTCTTTTCATTAAAAAAATCAAGTCATTTATCTTTCCATAAAGCAAATATAGCCAACTCCCCATAAAGTCGTTATATTCACTTTATACCTTAGCCAAATACAATTTCCTATCCAAGGGACTTATACGTTTAAAACGGAACAAGTATCACATACTTCAAAACTCTTCAAGTCCCTTAACTTTAATAAAACTTAAGACATCCTTAATACTTTCAAAGAAGTGAGTTAATCTCCCAACTCACCCGACTTGGCCATTCATAAAACTAGTAAAGGATATCAAGGTCTTGTACGTCTACCGTACTATATACGTGCAACTAGTCATGCTCAAAAGATAGGAAAAGTTCTACATAGAGTAAGTCACGTAACTACCTCTTAAGTTCTAAGAGTAGAAGGAAACATGAAATGATACCACAGGTATATTCCATACATAGAATCATGCCAAAGGAAGGAAGAGGTTCACATACCTCGCGACGATTATCGACAAGTAGCAAAATGCTCCAAAGTACTTCAACCTTGATAGTTATTCCATCCTTCAAGTAGGATACGCTATACTTAGTACTTCAACCTATAATGGTCACAATACGTCCATTAACCTCTCACTTCAAACGTAGAATATTCTAAGTGCTAAGTCACTAAATTCTACGGAAAATCGACAAAGACTTCCTTTGTTTCTACTTACTTTGCCACCTTTTTCAAGGCCGAATACAATAACCAAACACGCCACATTTAAGGCCCAATCAATGCAATCAACAATAGGGGATTACACGCCTACTAGACGTGTAAAATTCCGCCCCACAATAGATATCAAACTAATACAACTACTAGTCCAATTTCGGCCATATTGAGTACAACAATACCAATTCTTATCCAATTTCCATTTCAATCCAAATTGTTAGCATAACATGATATCAAGTCGCAATTGATTATACTACTATAATCTCCAACTAAGTAACACGCGATTTATCTGAGCGAACACCAAATTGTAATCCAACTTCACAAGCTTACATTACATTTCGGATTTTAAGGCTACAAGCAATCCATAATACTTATAAACTTCAACACATATACTTCATGCTAGCAACATGTTAAGCTAACAATATAAATAATCTTGTAACACTTTTAAGGGACAAAATTATACCTTAACGAATCTTAATCCAACTCCAAATCTGAAGTCGCTCCTTAGCAACTTAGAGCCTCTTCAAGACACTTCAATCCGCTAATTGAGACCCTTAGAACAATACCAACAACTTTCCTTCAAACTTCCAATCCAAAACCTAGAAAGCAACTAGGTTTTCACTTTGCGACTATCCCGAAAACTATCTTTTTCCGAGATTTTTCTATTGAGATATGCTTACAATACCCTCATGAATCTTGGTTTAAAGTGTGGAGCTAAATGGATAACAAACAAAAAAAAAATTGTAGTAGAGAGGGGCAAACCCGAGAGCAATGCTCTTGTATTCTTCAATTCTCTTGAAAATTTTCTAAGTGTTGGCATTAGTCTTGCTACTAGTAGTATAATATAGTGCAATGGAGGGTCAAGATGTAAACAATTGGGTGGTTTGGATGAAGTCTTATCAAATATCAAGACTAGTGGACCCCTTTGACTTAGTCAAGAATCTCAAACTACTACTTGCCAGACTTGTCTTGCTAACAAAGGTCCAATGGCCCTCTTGCCCTTGCAAATTTCGTCCAAGGCATCATTAAGAGGGGGAGGGGTGACACGTGTCGCCCTCCCATTCGTCACAATAGTACGTTTTCCGACAATTTCATAATTCCGATAAATTTTTACAAGTCTCAAATCTTAACACTGTGAGTTCTTACGTATGTTCTTAAAACATGTCCTGTAAAATACGGGGTGTAAGATTCTTCCCCCCTTAGAACCATTCGTCCCCGAATGTTCTTTCGGAGTCAAACTTATAATTAGCGACATAGTTTCCTTTCACAACCCCGACATACCAACAATGCCACACATGGCCCTAATACCTCACACACGCATATCTGTCCATCATAAGCCCAAAAAGGGATTATCTTTTAGACTTCAACTCCTTCAACTTATACATAGCCTCAATATAACTGCTCACGACACTTAAACATACCACAACTTTATCATGCATACAAGTTTCTAAAGGGCCAAGACATACCTGAAATCATATAGGCGGTTCAAAGGACCGCTAAAACTAGAACTCCCGCGGCTCTGTCGCGGCCGCGTGCATAAACATCTCGCTAGCTATGTAAGGCGAAGAACCCGAATCGATCGATGATCGCGCTATCCCACGGTGCCACCTGCGGTCGGATGATCTCTCACGAAATGACCTGCTGGCGCGAAGCATAACAAGTCGTCGAAGTAGTACGACACTCCCAAAATGGAATCTACTACGGTGACCACACCGGGCAAAGGTGGTTTCCCGCTACTATTCTCGACATCTGAACCTCAGCCTGGAGCCACGACTGCTGTTATACCCGTAGTTCGGTATGTATGCGAGGACGCACGTGCGAGAATCATGTAAAAGATTGGAAAGGAAGAAAGAGGCGATTTTTCCACGGAAAAGTTTCGGTTTGTGAAGGAAAAAGGTTCGTTAATGGAATTGATTCCTGTTTGGTATTCGGACTTCTGGAATATTAGAGAATTATGGAATTTTATTTTCTGAAATGGTCACGCTGGGCCCACGGAGAAATTTACGGTTTTGTGGCCCACTTTGTTTTCGAGATTTTGGCCATTGTGGATATTTTGAAGATGTTTTATTTTGGGCCAATAGGAGGGTGACACGTGTCACCCCGCCAGGCTCAATGAATGGCATTTGTGCACACCTGCTAGAGTCGTTTTGACGAAACGTTTTACATAACTTGCGAGGAAAATTCGGCTATGTCTTTTCTTATTTTTATGGATTTTTAGAGGCTGAACATTTTGGACAACGAGAGGCGACACTTGGCACCCTCTCATCAGCAAGGCGGCGGCACTTGGACGATTTGGGGCAAGTGGGAGATATTTTTGGTAGATATTTTTGTGTGCAAGTTGGCTAGGTACACTGGGTGAATCTTGGCCCTACACTTGCCTAACACTTGGTGTAATCTTGGCCATTGGTTGGCTTTCACTTGACCTATAAATACCCGCTCAAGACTAATTCATTCACAAAATTGCCTAAGTCTTGAAAGCTTCTTCCTTCCCTTAGTGTAGTGCCTTGGCGAGCCCCTCTCCCCCTTGGCGAGAGTTTCCCCACAGTGGGGTAGAGAGGGTGGACACCCCTCCTTTGAGGTGCTAAGTGGGGTACCCCAGCCTAGTCGCTTTTGTATAATACCCCTGTGGTATAGAAATACTCTCAAGTATTGTTATAATGCCCAAATACCTTAGTCAGATACCTTGTAGTATTCTAAGGTTATACCTATACGAAAAGCCAGAAATACTATTATACTTCCGCTACCACAAAACCGAAACCACAGGAAAATCTCCATAGTCCATCGGAGTATTGTGTAGAAGTTGGTTAGAACTTCTAAGGGTGGTTTAGAGCGGGTTGGAGCGCTCGGAGAACGAGCTAAGCGTTGCTAAGGATCGACATTTATACTTGGATAATTATGGGCTTATCGAGGTAATTATCTTGTCCCCCTATTGTAATTGGATATTACATGTTGTAGGAATATATAGTCAAGTATACTATATATATAGTACTGAACTTAATTTTGTGGCAATGTCCTCGGACTTAAGCACGAATAATAAGAAACCTTTTCGAAAGAAAATCTTGACGTAATTACATAGGACTATATTCTGACAGACTTGGTAGCTTTCGCGAGGTAGAATTGTGCACGTCCGGATTAGACGTATAACCCCCGGTTGGCTTGATAGCCGCCTGCTAGAGGAGGAGATTTCTGTGTTGCGGGAGGTCATTGTCAATTTTAGGTAGAATGTTCTACGATAAGATCTAGATGTTAATAAGCGCGTGGCCTTATAGGTTGAAGTACTACGTGTGGCGCGTCTACTTGGCTTAAGGAGTGGCAGTCGACTTGAGGTACTTGAGCATTTTGCTATTAGTCGATAATCGTCGCGAGGTATGTGAACCTCTTCCTATCTCTTCTAGCATGATATGTGTGAACTATGTAGTACGGTGAGCGTCACGTGTGCTAAATGTATTTGATTGTTTAAAACATAAAGTGTTATAACGGCTTTATGGGAAGTTTGTTATATGACTTTATGTAGATAAGAAAACACTTTGTGGTTTTTAAAAGGTAAATGATTTGTTTATAACTGGCTTGATGTGTGATTATAAAGAACTTGAAGTATTTCAAAAGATTTCTGAAATCGTTTTGAAAGAGAAGTAATACTTGGTTTTTGAGAACTTAAGAGTTATACTAGCTTTATGGGAAGTTAGGTATAACGGCTTAAGAACGTTTTACTGATTTTGGAAATCAGGATTTGTATCGACAAACCACTGCAGCGTTAATAAAAGGAAATGTTTTGAATAATTAAGTATTATTAAAACCAGTAGAAACTTCCATCTGCATAGAAGCTAAGATGAGACAAAATGATATTTCCTAGATCATGGCTGCTGTAATAAGATTGTTATAAACAAGAATATCCTACTCACATATAAGGCTTATGTTTCTCCGATTGTTTAAAAGAGAATTATATTCTTAAATGAATAAAGCTATGAACTACGAAACCTTTCTAAAATAAGAAACGTGAACATTTGAAATTAGGCAAACTTTGACGTTTGGAAAATAATGTTGTTACTTGATTTTACAAAGGTAAGAGTTTTGGTTTTCTTAAAAGGATAGTCACTCTATTTTTATACTACGGTATTGTGTGACTTATGTGAAGAAGCAGATCTTTTAAAGATTTAATGTGCGAAGTACTTGGGGTTAGATACAGAACTTGTTAGTAGAAAGTACCTTTGTGTGAATACTTTATTGTATTGGTTTGTGATAGCCTTGTAAATACTTTCTTGTTGATTTGAGAAGTAAACATGTTAGGATGCTACGTGTGTTAGTATCTTGTGATGTTAGTGTAAAGGGTTTTCCTCGATCGCGCTTAAAGTTGTTTGACTATCACCGTTATGTTGGTATTGTACCACCACCTTGACTTGTGTTCGGAGGTTAAGCCCTCCGTCGCGGGTAGACTTCAGTGATGCAGGACCATGATTCGAGAATACCTCATGCGGGTCCAGGGGATCCATGCGGAGCTACGGGAGCTCCAGGTTAGTGTGCGGCCGCGTGGTCATGCGGTCCTTGTGGCCGTGCGGTGCGAGTCGGGGCGATCTGGGGAGTAGCCCGCCGATGCGAGTTATACCTCATGCGGGCCTATCGGCGGCCTATGCGGGCTGCGGAGAGTTCCAGGCTAACGCGCGCATTTGATCTTTGCGGGCTGAGTGACCGGCTTTTATCATGTGGCGGTCCAGAGCGTATATCATGACACAACTTATGACGCTTGTAGATGCGTAGGTGTTAGTAGTCGGCTATGCCTTCGTGCCTACCATCTTTGTTTTATTAGGACACAGGTGGGACCTGGTGTTCCTGTGTATTCCTTGGTGCTTGTATATCATAAACTGCCGGCAGTGAGGAAGGTATTCCACGGGCACGATTGATGTGGTGGGCGTGAGACCCATTGTTAAATTGAGTGATGACTTGAGGGCGTGAGTCACGACTTAACATATTTGCTTATTTATGGTGAAGCTGTAGTTTGGTTATCATACATGTCTCTGCTTTGTATAGACTACTATGATTTCATTTACTGATTTATTTTAGTTTCACATGCTCGGTACTGTTGTGCGACCTCCTTGCCGGAAGCTGCGTTCGTCACCGCGTGTAAAGAAGATGCAGCAGCGTTGATCCTCGCTCTTGTAGTCCCACGGTTCGGCGTAGGAAAGCTCCGTTTCTCAGGTGAAAACATCGATGGTATAGTCCACAATAGATTGTAGGTAAAGTACTTACATTCGAGGGGTATAGGCGGAAGAGCCACGCAATCCCGCCCAGTTGTTATCGTATGTCATTCTTAGAAAGTGCATGAATGCTATTGTAATGGGGTTTGGCAAAGAAGATATAGTTATTGTTCATTTGTTAAGAGTTGTTATTTATATATCTTTTTGAAGATGCGCCGTTTTTCCCTCGATTCTTGTTTTGTATTTTCACATTCTGTGCATAAATGTTTCATGTATTGTCTTTATGTTCCGCTGATTACTACGATGTTTGTATGGCTGGGGTGCTAGGAGTAAAAGCACCGATCTGCGAGGTTGAGGTCGTGACAATATGATGATAACCATCTGAAGCGGTTAATCTTACTTGTTTGTGAAAGTTTGAGGCTCTGAGCAAGTATCGGTAGAGTCTTGATCTCGACCTTCGGTGTGTTGTGCGACTCCACATATGTCGGAGGCTATGGGGATATTTAGGATTAGTTTCTATTAAAACTACATGTGCGAAGCCTGATCCGAGATAAATGCGCCCAGGCATGTTGTAGGCCTGTGGACGCCACCGTATTTCTTTCGCTACGTGTGCGCTGTGACTCGCCGTTTGCCTTGCCGCTGAGGAAGGGTTGCCAAAGGGATTCGGAGGCGAAATCACGAGAAGATTACAGGCGCGAGAGGCCCGACGTCACGAGTTAGGGTCCAACGTCAACCGCGGTTCTGCGACGTCGCTGCTTGAGTCTCGAAGGTTCTATTTGCGGCCATGACATTTGAACACCTGAGTTTCGGCCGGGGGCGAGAGAATATGTGACCTAGCAAAGAGGCGACCACTGTTACTAGCTATGGATGTGGCTGCCTGACAGCGAGATAATCAGACACTGGGCGATGCGCAGAGCACTTTCAGAAGTTAATTGCTCACGATACCACTTTTGTCCGCGACCGAACCGGGCGTGTTCAGTGCTACCGGGCACCCTGAAGTAATCATCGAGAGAAAATCAGAATATAAAAACATAAACATGAAACAGATATAAGATCATAAGCAGGCCAACAACAGTTTACTTCCAATAAAATATATACAACTCTTTGAGCCGAGCAGTTTAATCCTTTTACAAACCACACTTGTGACGGCAAAAGTTTGGTCTTAAAGTTAGGCCTTGGGCGATTTTTAGGCACAACTCACCGAAGCGGTTTTAGGCCAAAGCGTTTCCACGACTTTCGTAGGATAAATTCCGGCTATGTCATTTCTAATTTTTGCGGATTTTAGAGGCGTAACACTTTGGACCAACGAGAGGCGACATTTGCCACCTCTCATTGGTGGACTTGTCACGGCAATAGGGCGAAATGGATGACCATCCTTGTCGTAAAGTTGGTTAGATATTTGTGTGCAAGTTGGCTAGGTACTTGCCCTAATCTTGACCGTACACTTGCCTAGCACTTGGCTAAATCTTGGCCATTGGTTGGCCATGTCTTGACCTATAAATACCCCTCTTGAGATGAAGAGTTCTTCATCCACAAAAAGCTTTCAAGTGCAAAATCCTTCCTCTCCTTTGTAAGCAATTCGTCGACCACACTCCTTGAGAAGCTTGGCGAGGCTACCCACTAACTGGCAGAACCTACCCCCTCCTTGGTAGAAAAGTTGCCTTGTGTATTGTTATAATGCCCAAAATACCCTAGCGAATACCTTAGTACTTAGTAGAAGTTGTGAAGAACTTAAGGTTTCTGGGCGTCTGACTTAGGAGCAAAACCTTGCTCGGTGCGACTTTTCTAGGATATTATTGGGCTTACCGGGTAACTAATCCTAACCTCTTTTGAATTAGAGAATACTTCTTTGTTGTAGAATAAGAATAAGTATAAATACTTAGAAGGTTATTAAGGAATATAATTGTTGTAACACCTTAGAAGGGTATAAAGAAGAATATCTGATTTGTACTTACATGGGATTTGTTTTCCTGATGAACTTATATAGCTCGGGTGGGTTGTGCTGCGACTTTCAAGTAAATTGAGGACCCTCTGTTTAGAATGACCCTCTGGAATAGTCTAGACTTTGATGAATATCAGTGACTATTATAAATTTGATTCTCTGCGCGACATACTCGACTTGGCGGGTGGATTTGAGAAGGTATGTGATTCTTCCTAAAGCATGATATTTTACAATATGTATATAGTGCGGTGAGCGTACATGTGTTAAGCGAATAATACTTACGGCAATGCCTGCGGCTTAAGCACGAATAATACGTGCAATGATGCCTCACAAGCTGAATAATAAGGCGAAAACATTTCAAAAGGACTCTTTGAACCATTTATTATGAAGAGAACTAATTGGTTTTAAGCGAAGCTTAAGAGTTATACTAGCTTTATGGGAAGTAAGTATAACCACTTAAGATTGATAAAAGAAACAAGTTTGCCTATGTGTTTATAACGGACTTATATTGTGAAAGAATAATAAGATGGTTTGATAAGTAGACATGATATGATGCTATGTGTGTTAGTATCTTATAACGTTTGTATAGAGTGAGTATCACTTGTTGTGCTTATGTTACTTAAAGATAAGTTGTTATGTTAGTATACTATCACTCGCTCTTGAGATGATCAGGGGTTAAGCGCCTCCGTCTGGGGTAGACTTCGGTGATGCAGGACCGTGATTCGAGAATACCTCATGCGGGTCGAGGGCCTATGCGGGCTCGAGAGTTCGAGGTTAGTATGCGGGGTTATGCCTCATGCGGTTATGTGGCCATGCGGACGGCGAGTCGGGGCGATGCAGGAGTAGCTACCCTCGATGCGGGGTTATACCTCATGCGGGCCCGTGCGAGTGGCCTATGCGGACTCGGGAGTCGAGATTAGGCTTGCGGAATGAGGATGTGGGCGAGTGGCCTGTTCGATCGTGCAGCCTAGACAAGGCGTATTCTGATTACCTATTGTTGCTCTTGTTTGTGATGTGTATGTGCGGTTTATTGGTTGTTTCACACGTATTTGTAAATGGTTTTAAAAATGATATGTTTTCATTTAAGTACTTTCTGATTTCGCATACTTAGTACTGTTATCTTGACCTCCTTGAGGCTGCGTTCATACGCTTGGTGAGAACAGCGGTGCTAGATCCGCGTCATAGGATCTACGTTGGTGTCGAGCTCCGTCTCTTAGGAGGCTCTACTTTTGGTATGATCTCACTGTTGTAGATAGTTTTTGCTGATCGAGGTATGGCGGGAACCTGTCGCCATAGTTATATATTTCCTTAGAGTGCGTAGTTATTTATGCGATGTCGGATGTTGCTAAAACATGATTATATATATATCTTAGAAAGCGTGTTTTCTCACATGTCGTATCTTGTTTTATAAAGCATTTCATGTCTTGCTTTATGTTTGTGATTACTCGATGTATGACTACTTGGGTGCCGGTGAGCACCGATCCGGGCCGGGCAGTCGTGACAAAAGTGGTATCGAGCGATTAATCTCGGAAAGTGTCTCTGACCGTATCTAGTAGAGTCTTGATTATCGGTGTGTTGTGCACCACACTGATAATCGAGGAGGCTATAGGATATTTAGGATTGGTTTCCGTTCTTCTCATTAGAGATCGTGCTTTAGAGGCGTGTTATAGGTTGGACCCCTCTAACGTATTCCTTTCTATGTGATTATGCCTCGCGTAAAGCAACGGGCCGAGAAGGGCAAAGCGTGAGGAGGCTGCTAGCGAGACACCCAGTCACGAGGGCTCGAGCCCGGTCTATACGAAGGCAGCGAGTTCTATGGCGCCCGCCGGCCCAGCGAGACCACGTACCAGCGCCTCCTGTCCCACGATGCAGGCGGAGAGTTAGGCTACAAGGAGATAGCCCGGCTTTTGGCTAAAGTTGTGGCCCGATCTGAGAGAGGCTGAATCGCGGCAGTTCGGTTCGGCTCGATCGTCGCACCGTTGTTCACCGGCGAGAGTTTGAGGCTCTGAGACTTTGGTGTAGCCGCGGAGTTTATGGATCGAGGCGGAGGATGATCGCGAGGAGTTCATCCGTCGGCTTGAGGATTTTGAGAGTGATCGGGCGTCGGAGGCCGGTCAAGTGATCTTTGGTTCCACGTAGGCTGCGTGATACCGCGATCGATTGGTTTGATTCATGGAGTTATCCGGGAAACCAGCGTCCCGGTACTTGGGATGAGTTCTCGGAGGCTTTCCTCGCTCACTTCTTGCCTCGCGGATGAGGAGAAGCGCGGGTGATAGATTTTACTGCGAGGCGAGAGGGCGCCTTTGTCGGGAGTACAATGTCGAGTTTGATTCATTGGCTCGATATGTCCCGGCATTGGTAGCGAATATGGAGGATAGGGTGCCGCTATGTCGCGGGCTGAAACGACTATATGGCGCGAGTCATGTGCGGGGTTTCTCTCCGGTAGGGTATGGACATTACCGCGTGCGAGCTCGCGCCCTTGGATGCGAGGCGCGAGGTCGGCGAGTGGGCAATGGCGAGAAGAAGGCGGGGCGGGAGTGTACGGTGGTTATCGTGGTGGCGGCCTCGGCGTGATCTGGGTCGCACTGCGGCCCGGCCACAGCACTCTGCACCGTCCTCGGCCGCGACCGCGATTTTGGCGGGCCGGGGCGGGGCTTGAGGCGTCGAGTAGCGAGTGCGGCCGTCGGGACCACCCGGTGTGGCGATCGGTAGATCGATTACGGGAAGTGTGGTACTACTTTTGGATCTTATTACGATTGTGGCAGCGGGTCACTGCGAGTTGTCAGGCCAGGCGTGGGTGGTAGGGCTCGGCGCCGAGTTACATTGCCCCGTCATCTCCTCTGATTACTCGCCGGAGCGGGGTGCTCGTGGGTCAGTCGCGGCGAGGCCGTGGCTCGGGTCGATTCTAGCGGTCCTCGAGCGCATTTATGCTGTCCGGTAAGCGGGATCGGAGGCCTCACGATGTCGTCACGGGTACCTTATCGGTTCTGGGTTTGATATGTATGCTTTGATAGATCGGGTTCTACTACGTCCTATATATCTCCACTTGTTGCTAGTAGGATAGGGATAGAGCACGAGTCCATAGACCCTTTCGAGGTAGCTACGCGATTAGGTGATTCGGTGGTAGCTCGGCGGGTATATAGAGCTTGTCTGTGATCATTTACGATCGTCGGACACAGCGACTTGATAGAGTTGGAGATGATTGACTTCGATGTGATCATGGGGATGGATTGGCTATCTTCGCTCGCCAATGTGAAGCTGAGAGAGAGAATAGTGCGGTTCCGTTTCACGAGGCGGTTGTTGAAGTGGGAGGAGCACGGTATCGCCAGGGGTAGGTTTATTTCTGCCTCGAGGCTAGGAAGATGGTGCGAGAAGGGTATATCTACCATCTCGTTCGGGTGTTTGATCTTGAAGGCTGCGGTACCAGATTTTCGTCGATTCAGTAGTCGTGAGTTCCCAGACGTGTTTCGGATGACCTCCGGGTATCCCTCACGAGAGGAGATCGAGTTTGTATAGATGTGTTGCGGATACTCGGCTATTTCCATTCGCCATCTGAGAATGGCATAGAGTTGAGAGAGTTGAAGGATCGGCAGGGATTTGCTAGAGAAGGGCTTCATTAGGCCTAGTGTTTCTGCTCCAGGGGAGCGCGGTATTGTTCGTGAAGAAGAAGGGCGGGGCGTGCGCATGTGTGTCGATCTGACGGTGAACAAGGTGACCATTAAACAGATACCCCTTCCAGGATTGATGATTTGTTCGACCGATTGCGGTGCGAGATGTTTCTCCAAGATTGATCTGCGATCGGGCTATCATCAGTGCGAGTCGAGAGGTGGATGTCCCTGGGTGCATTCGGACCGTGCGGGCATTATGAGTTGAGTCATGTCTTTTGGGTTGACCAATGCTCGGCGGTATTCATGGATTTGATGAGCAGTGTTCAAACCATTTTGAACACGTTTGTGATAGTGTTCGTTGATGATATCTTGGTTTATTCGCTCGAGCGGGAAGCGTGCGGAGCATTTGAGGCTGTCTTGTGATTCTCGAGACCAGCGGTTATGCGCCAAGTTTTCCAAATGTGAGTTTTGGTTAACTTGGCGTTTCTTGGGCATATTATCGGGTGATGGCATTCGAGTTGATCGGCGAATCGAAGCGATCGGGACTTGGCCTGAACCTACTACTCAGAGAGGTTCGCGATTTTAGGCCTTGCGAGGTATTATCGGATTCGTGGAGAAGTTTGCTTTATCTACGCACCGTTGACTAGGCTGGCTCGGAAAGCGGCCAAGTTTGATGGTGATGCTTGTGGCGGGGTTTCGATTCTTGAAAAGAGGCGGCCGCCCCGTTCTTACTCTTCCGGAGGTCGGATGGTTATGTCGTGTATTGTGATCGTCGGGCATCGGGTTGGGATGTGTGTTGATGCGGCATGGCGAGTTATAGCATATCGTCAGCGGTGAAGAAACACGAGAGGAACTACCCCGCATGATTTGGGTTGGCGGTATGATTCACGCTTTGAAGATCTTGAGAGCCTTATTTGTATGGGGTTCGCGTGGATATTTTTACAGACCACAGAGCCTCAGGTATATCTTCGGCCAGAGGAGCTGAACTACGGCGAGGCGGTGGTTAGAGTTGCCAAGGATTACGATGTGGACATCACTGTACCACGGGCAAGGCGATGTTGTGGCGGATGCCGAGTCGTAGGTCGATGGGAGCTATCGGATGTGCGGCTAGAGAGAAGGGACATGGTTCGTAATTTGCACCGGTTAGCGAGCCTTGGTGTCCGTTTGATTGATTACGATAGCAATGGGGTTAGAGTTCGTGAGGTTGCGAGTCTTCCGTCGTTGAGGAGGTGAAGAGGCAGCGATTCGAGGATCGGCTTTGATTCGATATCGTGATACAACTCTTCGTGAGGGCAAGGGTCCTTTTGGTAGCACTTTGATGGGGTGCTAAGGTTTGAGGCAGTTGTGTGTTCGGATGTTTGAGGACTTGGCGGAGTTCTTGAGGAAGCCTGCGGCGTTACTCTATCCATCGAAGTCGACCAAGATGTACCACGACCTTAGATACGTGTATTGGTGGGATGGCGAAGAGGGGCGTTCTGCGAGTTCGTAGCTCGGTGCGTGTTGTCGGTGAGTGAGTAGAGCACGAGACACAGTGGTTTTATTCTGAGCGATAGAGATCGAGCACGGAAGTGGGAGGTAATCAACATGGACCGTCACGGGATTACCTGCTTTTTCGGAGGAGACGTGATTCTATATGGGTTATCGTCGGCGGTGTGAAATCAGCCCACTTTCTTCCGTCGGGGCGACTTTTCGGTGAGGATTATGCGGACTTTACATCAGAAGATCGTCGGCGCATGAGTCCCTGCCCGATCATATCGAGCGAAGGCGATTTCTGGCGGCTGCAGGAGTCGCTTCGAGGTTTAGGGGCGAGTGAGCACGAATCTGCATTTCATCCACGCAGCGACGGACGGCGAGCGCACTATCGGACTGCGAGGATATCACTGCGAGCTTTGTGTTATTGACCGATGGTAGTTGGGAGGATCATTTGACTCTGGTTGAGTTAGCGTAAAATAATAGCTACGGCTCGGTATTGAGATGGCGCCTTATGAGGCCTTGTATGGGAGGAAGTGCGGATCGCCTATAGGTTGGTTCGAGGTGGGCGAGTGCGGCTAGTAGGACCAGATTTGGTGCAGCGGTAGTGGATAAGGTGAAGCTTATCAGGCGGTATTAATGACTCGAGTCGGCGAAGTCGTATCACGGATCATCGTCGTCGACATCGGGTTTGCGATTGATGATTGGGTTTTCTGAAGGTGTCACCCATGAAGGGTGTGATGAGATTCGGGAAGAAGAGCTTCGGCCCAGTACATTGGGCGTTCAGATTGTCCGCGAGGTAGGCAAGGTTGCCTATGAGTTGAATCTGCGTCCGATCACGGAGCGGTGCATCGGTGTTTCACGTTTCTATCTTTGAGGAGATGTATCGAGGATCCATCGTGTACATCCGATTAGCGATGTCGGTGTAGGGGTTATCGTATGAGAGATTCCATAGCGATGTCGATCGTCGGGTTAGGCGTCTGCGGACGAAGGGCGTGGCTTCGTCAAAATCTTGTGGCGGAGCGAGCTCGAGGAGGAGATGGCGTGGGAGGCGGAGGACATGAGGCAGAAGTATCCTCGCTGTTCCCCGCCTCCGGGTAATTCACTTTCCTACTTGTAAATCTTCATTATCGTTTATGCCTAAGTGTTGTTTATGGCCGTGTGTGAAACTTTGCAAAAGTGTTTAAGTGTTGAAGAACCTTATCGTTAACTGTCTTGGGAAGGAACATTCGGGGCGAATATTTCTAAGGAGGGGAGAATGTTATATCCCGTATTTCCGGAGTATGTCGTAAAGGAATACGTACAAAAGTTTGGTCTTAAAGTTAGGCCTTGGGCGATTTTTAGGCCATGACTCACAGCGAGCGGTTTTTAAGCAAGCGTTTCCACACTTTAAGTAGGATAAATTCGGCTATGTCATTTCTAATTTTTGCGGATTTTTAGAGAGGCGTAACACTTTGGACCAGCGAGAGGCGACATTGCCACCCTCTCATTGGTGGACTTGTCACGGCAATAGGGCCAAATGGATGACCGTCACGTCATAAAGTTGGTTAGATATTTTTGTGTGCAAGTTGGCTAGGTACACTTGCCACTAATCTTGACCTTACACTTGCCTAGCACTTGGCTAAATCTTGGCCATTGGTTGGCCATGTCTTGCCCTATAAATACCCTCTTGAGATGAAGGTTCTTGCGTCCACAAAGCTTTCAAGTCTAAAAATCCTTACTCTCACTTTGTAAGCAATTAGTCCAACACACGCATACCGAGAAGCTTGGCGAGGCTACCCCACCCACAGCCTGGCGAAACCTACCCCCTCCCTTGGTAGAAAAGTTGCCTTCTTGTATTGTTATAATGCCCAAAATACCTAGCCCAAATACCTTAGTACTTAGTAGAAGTTGTGAAGAACTTCAGGTTTCATGGGCATCTGACTTAGGAGCAAAACCTTGCTCGGTAGCGACTTTTCTAGGATATTATTAGGCTTACTGGGGTAACTAATCCTAACCCTATTTTGAATTAGAGAATACTTCTTGTAGTAGAATAAGAATAAGTATAAATACTAGAAGGTTATTAAGGAATAGAATTGAGCGTAACACCTTAGAAGGGTATAAAAAGAAGAATATCTATTGTACTTACATAGAATTTGTTTTCTGATGAACTTATATAGCTCAAGGGTAGGGTTGTGCTGCCCGACTTTCCGTAGAATTGAGGACCCTCTGTTTAGAATGACCTTCTGAGAATAGTCTAGACTTTGATAGATATCTGTGACTATTATAAATTTGATTCTCTGCGCGCGACATACTCGACTTGGCGGTGGATTTGAGAAGGTATGTGATTCTTCCTAAAGCATGATATTTTACAATATGTATATAGTGCGGTGAAGTACATGTGTTAGCTGAATAATACTTACGGCAATGCCTCGCGGCAAGCTTTGAATAATACGTCGTGCAATGCCTACGGCTTAAGCACGAATAATAAGAAGCGAAAACAATTCAAGGACTCTTTGAACCGTTTATTATGAGAGAGAACTAATTGGTTGTTAAGCGAAGCTTAAGAGTTATACTAGCTTTATGGGAAGTAAGTATAACCACTTAAGATTGATAAAAGAAACAAGTTTGCCTATGTGTTTTATAACAGGACTTATATTGTGAAAAGAATAATAAGATGGTTTGATAAGTAGACATGATATGATGCTATGTGTGTTAGTATCTGGTAACGTTTGTATAGGTGAGTATCCTTGTTGTGCTTATGTTACTTAAAGATAAGTTGTTATGTTAGTATACTATCACTCACCTCTTGAGATGATCACAGGGGTTAAACGCTTGCCTCCGTCTGCGGGTAGACTCGGGCGATGCAGGACCGTGATTCGAGAATACCTCATGCGGGTCGGGGGCCTATGCGGAGCTACGAGGTTCGAGTTGGTATGCGGGGTTATGCCTCATGCGATCTATGTGGCGTGCGGACGAGTCGGGGCGATGCCGAGTAGCTACCTGCGATGCGGGGTTATACCATGCGGGCCCGTGCGAGTGGCCTATCACGGACTCAGGAGTCGAGATTGAGCTTGCAGGAATGAGGATGTGGCGAGTGGCCTGTTTCGATCATTCGCAGCCAGACAAGGCGTATTACGATTACTATTGTTGCTCTTGTTTGTGATGTGGCACTATGTAGTTTCCTTAGTTGTTTCACATATTTGGCTGGTTTTAAAAATGATATGTTTTCATTTAAGTACTTTCTGATTTCGCATACTTAGTACTGTTATGCTTGACCTCGCCCGGGGGCTGCGTTCATCACCGCGGTAAGGGCAGCAGTGCTAGATCGCATCCTTAGGATCTACTACGTTGGTGTCGGGAGCTCCGTCTCTTGGAGGCTCTACTTTTGGTATGATCTCTTGTTGTAGATAGTTTTTGTCTGATCGAGGTATGGCGGGGCACTGTCGCCATAGTTATATATTTCCTTAGAGTGCAGTAGTCATGTTATCTGATGTCGGATGTGCTTGCTAAAACATGATTATATATATATGCGAAAGCGATGTTTTCGCATAATCATGTCTTGTTTTATAAAGCTGCCCATTTCATGTCTTGCTTTATGTTTCGATTACTACGATGTATAGCTACTTGGGTGCCGGTAAGCACCGATCCACGGGCCGAGCGAGTCGTGGCGACCTACTACCTCGGGCATAGTGCGTGCAGAGTCTGGTAACCTCTGCGCATTGCCTGCGGCTCCTTCTTTGCGCCTTGCCGGGCCTGGTGCCAACTGGAGGCATAACTATTACATAAGAAGGGGTCGGAGAGGATTGAACCTACTAGGGCAGCTCTGCTGCGCGATCTCGAGAGAAGAATGAAACCAATCCTAAATGTCCTGCGGCCTCACGATTATAGATGTGGTGCCTGACACGCGATAATCAAGACTACTAGAACAGTGCATGGAGGCACTTTACGAGACTAACCTCTCGATACCACTTTTGTCACGACCCGACCGGGCATAGTGCCTACACAGGCACACTGCAGTATACATCGAGAGATAATCAGGAACATACATGAAACTATAAAATAAAACAGCAGTAAAGCAAAAGGTTAGCGGAAGTAGGGCTACCTTCACGGACATATAATATACAGAAGCCGATTGCCTCGCTTTCCTTTACAAGCTGACCCACAAAATGTGACTACAGGACCTCACAGAGTTTTAACATAACAAGCGTGGCGGAGATGAGCCACGCCATACCTGAATATACATGAATCTACAACCTCGGGGAAACCAGTACAAGAGATAAGCCTCAGGAGCAAATAGAGCTTTTTCCCAAAAGCGGCAAGATCCTAAGAGCAAGGATCACCGACACAGGTACCTAAAACCTGCGGGCGTGAGCGGCCCAGAAGAAGTCGATTTAACAGGTACCAAATATGGAGCGAAATAGCGTCTGATGTGGTCATAAGCGTACAAAAGAATGGCGAGGGACAAATATCTGATGCATGCGGATCGCCGTGTCATTACCAACATATGAACTTAATCGTACCTTATTATCTTTTCCCGTTTTCAATAAAAGTTATAGCCATATCTTACGTACATACTTAGGAGAAGTCATTAAGTTCGTTTCCATCTAACACTTACCTTTCATAACACAATCCGCCGCTTTATGGAGGGCGCGTATACTACGACCCAATCTGGGGCGCGATGAAATCCTGTGATATCAAAGCGTGTCCGTGGAATCCCCATCACTGAAAGCGGTATGGCGTAAATATAACCATGTGGCGCCGTGGCATCCGCCTCAGCGTCGGCGTACCATATACAACAATATATATATCTCACGCGTGGAATCGCATCACTGCCGACAACTATAAGTGTAAAAATATAACCATGTGGCCAGCGCGTGGCATCCGCTCATTTGTCGATACCGTATCACGACATATATATATAAATATATATCGCGACGCGTGTGAGAATCCAGTCGTATAAGCATGGCGCATGCGTGCCCTCGGCATCCTCATCGTGGTCACGGTCTTCGTAGGAGCTAGCCGTGGGTAATAATATAACATAGTCGCGTGCCCGAGAATCCGCATCGATATAAGCATAGCCATTGAGTAATAAAATGTGCGGGCATCTAACCTAAATCACGGATCGTACCGGCATACCTCATCGTATAAGCATGGCGAATCGATCATAATGGAAGCATACGGTGGAATCCCCGTCGCTGCCGATGCGTCGATAAAATGTCAGGGCATTTAACCAGCGTCATTGTCACATGCCGAATCCGCATCGTATAAGCGTGTCAAGGATCAATCATGATGGAAGCATGCGAGTGGAATCCCACATCACTATCGATGCGTCCAAGTAAACTTATAACAAGACAATGGTCCTCGGTGAAGTCGCGACAGCGTAACATAGAATATACTTGCACTTAAAGCTATCACGAGCAAATACGAGCAAGTTCATTAAACCTTTAGACTTCCATTTTATAAACTCATGACACTTCGTTTTACCATACGTCAAAATCAGAATTTATCCCAGTACTACGTACTTTCATTATTTTCAAAAGATCGCTTTTCATATAAAATCCTAAGATACTAACAGTAGTATCGGGCTTGTGTACATTTCATAAGTCACGATACTTTTAGAAATACATTTCTCGCTTCTAAATCAAGTGACCGCTTACTTTAAGCTTTAAGCAAGTGATACCTTTAAATCAAATTGCCTTCCTTAATCTGAGTTATTTCTTTGTTTACCTTATTAGAAAACCATTCTCTTAACCTTCCATAGCGTTATAACGACTTCCCATAAAGCGGTTATAACCCTTTGTAGTTTTAGACAAAACTCATTCCTTTATAACCCGAGAGACTTATACTTTTATTAAAACCAAGTATTATATATTTTCAAATCAATTCTCTTAACTTTCAAAGTACAATTAGTCTCTTAACCTTTAGAAATCAAGTGACTCCTTTTATTATAAAACCTTAGGCAATTGATGCCTTAAAATCAAGTTGCCTTTTCATTAAAAAAATCAAGTCATTTATCTTTCCATAAAGCAAATATAGCCAACTCCCAGCCAAAGTCGTTATATTCACTTTATACCTTAGCAAATACAATTTCATATCGAGGACTTATCGTTTAAGCGGAACAAGTATCACATCTTGAAAACTCTTGAGTCCCTTAACTTTAATAAAACTTAAGACATCCTATACTTTCAAAGAAGTGAGTTAATCTCTGACTCACGGACTTGGCCGTTCATAAAACTAGTAAAGGATATCAAGGTCTTGTCGTCTCTTGCAGTACTATATCGTCTGACTAGTCATGCTCGAAAGATAGGAAAAGTTCTACATAGAGTAAGTCATGACTACCTCTTAACTTCAGAGTAGAAGGAAACATGAAATGATACCACGGTATATTCCATACATAGAATCATGCCAAAGGAAGGAAGAGGTTCGCATACCTCATGACGATTATCGACAAGTAGCAAAATGCTCCAAAGTACTTCAACCTTGATAGCTATTCCATCCTTAGTAGGATACACTATACTTAGTACTTGACTATAATGGTCTGTCGTCCATTAACCTCTCCTTCAAACGTAGAATATTCTAAGTGCTAAGTCAACAAATTCTACGGAAAATCGGATAACAACTTCCTTTGTTTCTACTTACTTTGCCACCTTTTTCAAGGCCGAATACAATAGCCAAACACGCCACATTTAAGGCCCGATCAATCTGATCAACAATAGGGGATTACGCCTACTAGGCGTGTAAAATTCCGTATGATAGATATCAAACTAATACAACTACTAGTCGAATTTGGCCATATTAGTACAACAATACCAATTCTTATCGAATTTCCATTTCAATCCAAATTGTTAGCATAACATGATATCAAGTCATGATCGATTATACTACTATAATCTCGACTAAGTAACGTCGACGATTCAGTAAGCGACCAAATTGTAATCCAACTTCACAAGACACATTACATTTCGGATTTTAAGGCTACAAGCAATCCATAATACTTATAAACTTCAACACATATACGCCGTACTAGCAACATGTTAAGCTAACAACGATATAAATAATCTTGTAACACTTTTAAGGGACAAGATTATACCTTAACGAATCTTAATCCAACTCCAATCGAAGTCGCTCCTTGCAACTTAGAACCTCTTAAGACACTTCAATCCGCTTACTTGATACCCTTAGAACAATACCAACAACTTTCCTTCAAACTTCGATCCAAAACACAGAAAGCAACTAGGTTTTCACTTTGCGACTATCCCGAAAACTATCTTTTTCCGAGATTTTTCTATTGAGATATGCTTACAATACCCTCATGAATCTTGGTTTAAAGTTTGGAGATAAATGGATAACAAACAAAAAAAAATTGTAGTGGAGAGGGCAGGAAGCGATGCTCTTGTGTTCTTCAATTCTCTTGAAAATTTTCTAAGTGTTGGCATTAGTCTTGCTACTAGTAGTATAATATATTGCAATGGAGGGTCAAGATGTAAACAATTGGGTGGTTTGGATGAAGTCTTATCAAATATCAAGACTAGTGGACCCCTTTGACTTAGTCAAGAATCTCAAGCTACTACTTGCAAGACTTGTCTTGCTAACAAAGTCGATGACCCTCTTGCCCGCAAATTTCGTCCAAGGCATCATTAAGGGGGTGACACGTGTCGCCATCCCATTCGTCCACAATAGTACATTTTCCGACAATTTTATAATTTGATAAATTTTACAAGTCTCGAATCTTAACCTTTGTGAGTTCTTATATGCGTTCTTAAAACATGTTACGTAAAATACGGGGTGTAACCGTGGAATCCCTCATCTAAGTACATGTCTTCGTGAAGCTAATCCGTGGAGTAATAATCGTATATAACATGTCGTGGAATCCTCATCTCGTACATGTCTTGAGGAGAGCTAATCCATGGAGTAATAATCGTATATAACATGCGTGGAATCCCTCATCTAAGGTACATGTCTTGTGGAAAGCTAATCCGTGAAGTAATAATCATATCTGGGAATTTAACGCGCGTCACGGTAGCGTGCGAAATCCTCCATCGTGAGCATGTCCGTGGATCAATCCTGATGGAAGCATACGTGGAATCCTCCATCAGCGCCGATGCGTCGAATAATCTCACAAGACGGTAGGACCCTCAGTGAGAGTCGCGGCGTATCAACATAATACTTGCACTCGAAGGCTATCTGGCGAGTATGGCAAGCTCGTAAAATCTTTAGGCTTTCGTTAACATACGAAATGGATCTCATTTTATAACCTCGAAACACTTTCGTATCACGTAACAAATTTAGGAACCCAGCGTCTTATATCTTCTATTCTTTCAAAGACTCATTTTAAGTATAAAACCTAAGATACTAACACTTTCGTAGTATCAAGGCTAATCTACATTTCACATCGTCACTACACTTAGAAAATTATACTTTCGGGCTTCTAATCAAGTGACCACTTATTTTAAACTTTAAGCAATTGATCCTTTAAATCAAATTGCCATGCTTTATTTCAAGTCATTCGTATTTGTTTACCTTACTAGAAAACCATTCCTTCAACCTTCCGTAAGTTGTTATAACCAACTTCCCATAAAGTCGTTATACTAACTTTATGCTTTAGGAACTAAGACATCCTTATCCTTTCATAAAGTCGTCATAACTAACTTCATAAAACCGTTATAACTATTTATGTCTTAGACAAATTCATTCTTTTAATGACCAAGAGACTTATACTTTAAAATCAAGTTATATAACTTTCAAAATACTTGAGTCTCTTAACTTTAGAAAACAAGTTTCTTATCTTTAGAATAGTTCAAGAATCAATACTTTCCAAATCAAGTATTCTATACTTTTTCATGTCGAAATCCTTGTCTACCTTATTAGAATAAACCGTTCTTTTAACCTTTCCTTAAGAACAAGTGAGTTAATTCTCTCGCTCAACCCAACTCGACATTCTTAAAACAAGTCAAGTATATCAAATGGTAACTTCATTTTAAATCACGTCGTCTGTGGTGCTTATACATTTATAACTACTCGTGCTCGAGAGATAAGAAAGTTTCCACATCATCTCGGCAATCCACTTTCCAAGTCAATATGCGATTAGTAGTATGTCAACCTATAATGACCATAATCGTCTATTAGCTTCTTGCTTTAACGTAGAATATTCTAATTGTAAAGTCCACTTATTCTCGGAAAATTAGACGATACTTCCTTTGTTTCTACGCACTTTTCCACCTTTTTCAAGGCCAGAATTCAATAACGAAGCATACGTTTAAGGCCCAACAATTGAGCCTAACACAAGGTATTACACGCTAAGGACGTGTAAAATCTGCCCACAATTCATATTAAACAATCCAATTAGTTTAAGGCAATTCCTTGGCTCTGACATGCTCGCATATCAACTTTTTCAAATCCTTTCAATCTAACTTCGTTATATAAGTCATAACGATTATATACCCTTCTATTTCTAACATGTAACGATTTTAGCTAACAGCGAATTGATTACAACATGAGTGACTAACATGCCCTATTTGATTTTCAACAAGTCGACATGATCCAAATCTTTTCAAACTTTAATATATAAACCACGTACTCGTTTCTTAACTACTATAACATGACATCTTGATCACGTAAAGAAGGTGAAGATTTTACCTCAATAAGCCCTCTTTCGAAATCTTCTTCACGTTAAAATCACCCACAGAACCTCTGCAAGTTTGCCAACATATTTCCTTCTTGTTGCCTTTCCAAAAATCTCATCACACTTAGGGTTCAATCAATTTTTGAGAGAAGAGGATTTTCTTTAGGAGAAGCCTTTTCAAATGACCGTGTCTTGAGACTTAGTCCTAAAATAAGACCATTTCTTGGTCAAAAAGATGGGAGGGACACTTGTCACCCTCCCATAGGCCTTTTACCAAAATATCTTATGATTTTCCCCAATTTTCGCTAAAAATCCCACATCAGTGCCATGACCTGCGCCGTGGTAGTGTTAATGAAACATTTTCCCTCTCTTCTGCCAGCTGATCTTCTAATGTCCATAAGTTTCTACTCTGATGTCCTATAGACAAGAGGTTTGTTGCGTTGGAAACTAGACTCAACGAGCTTCATACTAGGCTTTTGAAACACCTAAAAAATCCTAATGAACTAGGAGATATGCCGCTCCAAAGTTGACTGAAAATATGCCTACAACATTTTTGCCAACTTATCTTTCCAAATTTAAACCTTACTTCCTTTCGTACGTTCTTATCTTTATTCTCTTGAATTTACGGGGTGTAACATTATTTCCCCCTTAGAAACATTCATCCTTGAATGTTCTTTTGGAGTCAATTTAATATTCCTCAGTCTAGTCTCATAACTTTACACTTAGTGGAACCTTATTATGCACGTATGGTCTAAGATATCGCCGCATATCCGTCATCATAAACCAAGCGAGAAACAAATCCAAAGTATGCACCATCAATTTTTACTCCCATTCATGGCCTAAAGGATTATCTTTCGTACTTCCAACTTACTTCAGCGTCATACGTAATCTCGATATTATCAGATTCGCGACACTTATTCATACAACAACCTTATCATGCATCACGAGTCTCTAAAGGGTCAAAGATATACACAAATTACATAGGCGGGTCAAATGACATGTTTAAGAGAATATGCGTAAGGAATCGGGACTCTAAATTAGTGCGAAAGAAAGAATTGTTTTTAGAAGGAAATCTTAGAGCGTCGGAAAGGAAAAATGTTCGTTGATGCAATTGGATTCTCAAAATGCATTATTTGAGGAGTATGGAATTTAATTATCATTGTGGAAATTTATTTTCACGGTTTGGTCACGTAGGGCCCACAGAGAATTTTATATTTTGTGGGGCCCGCGAGATTCTGAATTTTATGGGCGAATGGGAGGCGACACGTGTCACCCCCACATAGGCTTGCACTAATTGGGACAAGGGTAAAATGGTCATTGACCAATGTGGATGATCAAGTCTTGAAAATCTTGAGATAATTGACTTAGTCAACTTGCCCACTTGTATAGATATTAAGTATTCTTCATCCAAACCCCACAAGTGTTATAATATTGACCGCCGTTGTGTTATATATACTACACTAGTGCAAGACTTAGTCTTGACACTTAGAAAAATTGAGAGAACTTTGAGCTAGCCAAGATAGCTCGGGTTTGAGGAATATCCCACACAAAAATTTTGCAATTTTGGTTCATTATTCATAAGACTTTAACGAGGTCCTAAGGGTATTGTAAGGATATCACAATAGAAAGATCTCAGAAAAATAACGTTTTCACGTTAGTCGCAAAGCGAAAACCTAAGTCATTTTCAAAAGTTTTGATTGGAAATGGAAGAGAAGTTGTTTGTGAACTTCTAATGGCTTCAAATAGCGGATTGGAGCGTAAAGGAAAGGAGCTAAGAATTGCTGGGCGACTTTGAATCTTGGAATTTTATAAGGGCTTATCAAGGTAACAATCTTGTCGTTTTAGTAATTAAAGATTACTTATTGTTGTAGTTATGGATATAAGCAAGCATGAGGTATATATTATGAAGTTTGATAAGTGTTATGGATATTGGAACCAGTAATCCGAAACTAGCATGTTTAGCCTTTGAGATTACAATTGAATTTGATTATTAGTTTAGTTAAATGCATGTTATATAAAGAAGGAATTGTAGTTGTTAAAGTTGTTTACGACTATATAACATGTTAGACTTAGCAACTTGGATTGAAAAAGAATTGGAAAGGACATTGTGTTGTTGTACATGTTAGCCGAGAATGGCTTTGGATATTGAACTACTTGGTATTAATTGTGGGCGAATTTTGCGTATTGTAAGGCGTGTAATCCTTTGATTGGTTGATGTATTGAGCCTTAAATGTGGCATGTTGGTTATTGATTATCTGGCCTTGAAAGAGGTGGAAAAATGCGTTAGAAACAAAGGAAGTGTTGTCGATTTTCCGTAGAATAAGAGACCGTATACTTAGTATCATTCTACGTTAGAACTAGAAGTTGATAGTCGTGTTGTGGCCATTATAGGTTGACAATTCTACGTGCGGTGTATTCGACTTAGCTTGTGGATTAAGCCGAAAAGGTATGTGAATCATCTCTTCTTCTTCTAGCATGATTCCTTATGATAAAGAAAGTAAGTCCGACTCCTTAAATGATCCATTCCTTGATTGTACTTGGATTGTCTAATATAGAAGTTATTCTATATACTTTCTTGATTGTACTTTGGATGTTTAAATTGGAAGTTGTTATAATACATTACTTTGATGAAGTTTGGATTTTCAAAAGTAAAAGTATTTTACTTGAAGTACATAGATGTTACACCCCGTAGTTCCAGAGTATGTATGTGAGGACGTACGTATGAGAATACGACATTAAGATTGGAAAGGAAGAAAGATTTGATTTCACGGAAAATTTTCAGTTTTGTGAAGGAAAAGGTTCGTAAATGGGAATTGGATTCCCATATTTGGTATTCGGTCTTCGGGGAATATAATAGAATTATGAAATTTTATTTCCAGATTTGGTCATGTGGGGCCCACGGGGAAAATTTACGGTTTTGTGGGGCCCGTTGTTTCGAATTTTGGCCATTGTGGATGTTTAGGAGATGAAATATTTTGGACCAATAGGAGGCGTCGTGTCACCTAGGTGGGCCATGTTGGCGAAATCCTCGTGACGTGGCGAGACAAGTGGCGAGTCTTGCAGATATTTAGTGTGGACAAGTGGCTTGTGGGACCCTTTGCACTTGTCCCCAATCTCAACCACACACTTGCTTTCATCCTAGCCCTTGGTAGTCTATATATGCACCATTAGTTGATGAAATCTTCCGCAGCAGAACATTTCAAGACTTGAAAACCTCCATCTCCCTTGTTGTGCTCTCGGCGTTGCCTTGATTTCTTGAGAAAGACTTGCCCAATAATTCTTAAACTCTTAAGTGTTCTTCCTTAAGGTGTTAGGAAGATGGTGAACCAAGAGTTAGACAAGATTTCACACCACAGCCTAAAAAGACCACCTTGGCCGAAACTTGCTAGAGTTGGAACCCAAGTGTTCTTCACTTTTTTTAGTTGGACCTTGAAGAGAAGTTGGTTAGGAGCTTCTAAGGGTTTCTTGTAGTGGATTGGAACGTAAGGATTTGGAGCTAAACTTGCTAAGGAGCTGTTATACCCCGTATTTCGGAGTATATGCGTGAGGCGTCGTATACAATTTGAGCCTTAAAGTTGGCTAGTTTGAAATTTGTACCTGACCTTTGAAAAGTCGTTTTTTTACCGAAGCGTTTCCTGACTTTCGAAGGGAAAATTCCGGCTATGTCATTAATAATTTTGCGGATTTTTAGAGGCGAAACATTTTGGACCAGCGGGAGGGTGGCGTATGTCACACTCGCATTGGAAGAGGTTGGGCGGCATTTGGGCTAAGTCTTGCGTTTTGGTGTGAAATTTTGGTCAAGGGTTAGGTAGGATATTTTTGTGTAGATGGATAAGGTAGCACATGGCTAAATCTTGGCCTTACACTTGCTATGCACTTGTCTTCATCTTGGCCATTGGTTGGCTTTCACTTGACTATAAATACCTACAGTTGAAGACATTAACCGTCCAAAAATTGAGCAATCTTTCTAAGTCTCAAACCCTCCTCTCCCTCTTGTGATCTCGTCCACCACACACCCCTCCCCTCTTGAAAGCCCCTTGGCGAAACCTACCCCTCCCTTTGTAGAGGCTTGGCAGTGGGGTGCATACCACTGCCTAGTTGTCTCGTATAAATACCCTTGTTGTGGTATATAAATACTCTCTAGTATTGTTGTTATGTCCAAATACCTTGGCTGAATACCTTGTAGTATTCCCAAAGTTACAACTTGTACAAAGCCAGAAAATACTATTATACTTCCTCGATCCACAAAAACGAAACCACTAAGTAAATCTTCACAGTAGTTGAAGTTATAAGTAGAAGTTGGTTAGAACTAAGGGTTGGTTGGAGGAGTCGGGCGCTTGCGGAGTAGGAGCTAAACCTTGCTCGGGATCGACATATAACTCGGATAATTTTGGGCTTATCGAGGTAAACACTCTTGACCTTATTGTAATTGGAAATTACATATTGTAGGAATATATAGTTGAAGTATACTATATATAGAACTGAACATTATAATTGTGCGGCAATGTCTTTTGACTTAAGCTGAATAATACTTACGGCAATGTCTTGCGACTTAAGCTGAATTTAAAGAAGAAGCGGCTGTAATTACATGGGGTTTGTATTCTGATGAACTTGTGTAGCATTCTTGTGTAGTAGAATTTGTACGTCAGGTTAGGCGTGTTAACCCCGGTTGGCTTGGTGGCCAGGCCTCGATAGAGGAGGAGGTTTCTGTTGTTGCGGGGAGAGTCTTGCGAATTTTACGTAGAATATTGCGTCGGGATCTAAAAGATATTAATAAGTGCTTTGTGGCCTCTATAGGTTGTAGTACTACGTGTGGGTGATCTGCTTGGCAAGGAGTAGCGAAGCGGTTTGAAGTACTTGGAGCGTTTGCTATTAGTCGATAATCGTCGCGAGGTATGTGAACCTCTTCCTATCTGTTCTAGCATGATATGTGTATAACTATGTAGTACGGTGAGCGTACATGTGTTAAGCTGTATTGATTGGTTTGAAACATAAGGTGTTATAACGGCTTTATGGGAAGTTGGTTATATGACCTTATGTAAATGAAAAATGCTTTGTGGTTTTAAAAGGTAAGCGACTTGATGTGTGATAATAAAGAACTTGAAGTATTTCAAAAGACACATTTGAAAGAAGAGTAATACTTGGTTTTGAAAACATAAGAGTTATACTAGCTTTATGGGAAGTTAGGTATAACGTCTTAAGGAAGAGTAAAATGAATAGGTTTATTGATCTTAAAATATAAGAGACTTGACTTGAATGAATTAATATGAATTTTGTGTGAAGCCTCGTTCGTGAGTAATGAGTACTTGGTTTTGAAAGGAATAATGTTTCTTGATTTGGAAATCGAATGTGTATCGACAAACCAACTGCGGCGTTAATAAAGGAAAATGTATTGAATAATTAAGTATTATTAAACGGTAGAAACCTCAATCTGCATAGAAGCTAAGATGAGACAAAATGATATTACATTTTCTAGATCATGTTGCTTAATAAAATTGATTATGAACAAGAATAACCTGCTACTTTATGGCATGTGTTACTCAATTGTTTTAAAAGAGATTAAGACATTGAACTATGAAACTTTTCTAAAGAGACTTGTGTAATTGAAATTAGGCAAAGTGGAGCGTTAGGAAAGGAAAGGCATTGGGTTGTCTTAAAATGGTTTAAAACATAAAGTGTTATATTGACTTTATGGAAAGTTGGTTATAACGACTTTATGAAAACAAAGAAAGGTTTTATCATTGGTTTTAATATGGTAACTTGACTTTAATAAGAGAAGTGTTTTGGTCTAAAAGAAGGCATGGTATTGCCTTAATTTGGTTTTAAAAGGAAAGTATGGAGGTTGTTTTGGTTTACTTAAAAGATATAAGTCACTCTATTTTTATACTACGGTGTCGGGTGACTTTTATAAAGGAATGGATCTTTAAAAGGAATTTAACGTCACGTAATCTTGTAGGGTTAAAACCGGACTTTGGCGTAAAATGAAAGTAGCTTGAGTTGTGTAACTTGCCTATGCTTGTTGTTGTGTAACTTGCCTATGCTTGTTGTTGTGTAACTTGCCTATGCTTGTTGTTGTGTAACTTGCTTATGCTTGTGGTGATAGCCTTTGTTGTGCAAATGGTGTTCTATATAGCAGCGTGTCTCGTTGGAGTGTCTGTTGACTTGTTGAGGACTTACTTGGGCGTCTGGCGGTGTGGAAAATTCCGCGGGTATGCTCGCATTGATAGTGCTATTCCATGGACTAGCTCTCCGGGGTTTCTTCTTGTTCGGCCTTGGTACGGTGGTGGCTTTCGTACTTGCCGTCTCGTGGCTGATTCGCCTTGGTACAGTAGTTAGCCCTCGCGCTTGCCAGTTCGGTGTAGTGACAAAGTCTCGTGATCTGACGCCTTGGTACGGTGGTGACCACCGTACTTGCCGTCGGCTCGTGGCCGGCCTTGGTATCGGTAGTCGGCTCTGCGCTTGCCGTGTCGACTTTGTGTTTGTGGTTGCATTGTATTATTGATGCAGTCGGATCCGGTAGTTGTACTTGTCTATCGGTTTTATGACACGGTGGGACACGGTGTTCATGTATACTCCTTGGTATTGTTATATCATAAAGCTGCGGTGAGGAAGAAATTCCAGACACAGTGATAATTTGGAGCGTGAGTCACGACTTGATGTAGCAGGTTATATGTTATATCTTGTAGTTTGGTCATCATACATGTCTCCTGCTTTTTATAGACTATTATGATTTCATTCTGATATTCTGATTTCACATACTTAGTACTGTTGTACTAACCTCCTTGGAGTGCGTTCATCTGCGGTAGAATACATCATTTATCGATCCGCGTTTAGGATCTCATTTACGTTTTGGGAAGCTCAGTTCCGTCGGAGGCTTATCTTTGGTATGTTACCACAGTGCATGTAAGTTCTTATGCGTTCGGGGTATGGCGGGAACCTTGTCCGTCGTAGTTATTGTATAAATTCTTAAGTGCAGCCTTTGTGTGGGCGGGGTTTGTAAAAAGGATAATTGTTAGGGTATTTATGTATATATGATGAAAAGCTGTTTTGGTTGCTTTGTTTATTTATTTTGTCTCTAAATTCATGTTCATGTTTTTATTTCCGCTGATTTTCTACGATGTTGTATCCTAGGGTGCCGGGTAAGGCACGATCCGGCCGAGGTTGGTCGTGACAAAGTGGTATCGAGCGATTAGTCCTCGGAAAGTGTCTGAGACCGTGTCTAGTAAGTCTTGATTATCGGTGTGTTGTCGCCACATCTATGTCGAGGAGGCTATAGGACATTTAAGTTGGTTTCCATTCTTCTCATTACGAGATCGTGCCTTAGAGTGTGTGATGAGTTGAACCCTACGGCGTATTCCTTTCCTTTACGATTATGCCTCGCGCAACAGCCGGGCGAAGAAGCGGCGGCGAAGGAAGATCTGAGTAAGCGGCGCGGTCTACGAGACCACGTGCACGAGCCTCGATCCTACGAGATGAGGCGAGATGAGATGGAGTTACAAGAGATGGCGATTAATAGCGAGGTTGTGGCGAACTTGAGATAAAGGGGCCTTGGCGATTCGATCCAGTAGCACCGTAGTTCACCCCGAGCGACGATTTGAGATTACAGGATTTTACGGTGTAACGCTTGATTTTATGGGTCGAGGCACGAGGATGATCGCGTGAGTTCATCCGGCGATTGCGTGGATCGTAAGAGTGATCGAGCATCGGAGACCGAGTCGGTGGTCACAGGTTCGCATCGGCGTGATACCGCGATCGGTAGTTTGGTCGTGGGAGCTGTCGGGAGAGCATGCACTTCCGCTTTATGGGGCGAGTTCTCGAGGCCTTTCTTGCACATTTCTTGCCTCGCGGATGAGAGGGCTCGGTAAACGATTTTTGGGGTTGCGGCGAGCAGCGTGCGGTTGGAGTACAATGTGAGTTCGACTCATTGGCGTGCGTCCGCGTTAGTAGCTAGTATGGAGGATCGAGTGCGCGATATATTCTGAGGCTCGATGATTACCTAGCGAGAGTTGTTGGTGTAGCTCTTGGTAGGGCATGGACATTGCCGCATGCGAGCTTATGCACTTGGAGGTGAAGAAGCGGAGAAATCGGCGGAATAACGAGGTCGTGAAGAGGCGAGCGGCGAGGTCGCTGGTGACTTCGGGCGGGCGCCTCGGTAGACTAGTTATGCGCCTCGCCCGATCTGAGTGGTCCTCCGCAATCTTGAGCACCAGTATTCGAGGCGGTCGGGGCTCGAGGTTCAGATTTTCGAGAGAAGAGGTGTTAGCGGTGAAGCCACCCTACCTCGTTGTGACCATTGTGGTAGACTCGCGGTGGGAGTGTCGTGCTAGTCAGGAGTTTGTTTTACATGCGGCGGCGGGGCCATTTGGGAGAAATTGTCCGACGAAGTGGCTGGTAGGATAACCTGACTACGGGATCGATTGCGGGTTCTTTACCTCATAGTCGAGCGGGATGTTCATACACCGCGGCCACGGTAAGTCGCGGTGGAAGTTCGATTTTAGCGGTCCTCGAGATCGCCTATTTTGGTATATCCTTAACCTACAGAGTTTTGTATGTATTGATGATGTGATGATGTGTTTAGTGTTATGTTCGGATAGCGTTATGCTAAAGCGTGATGTAGAACACAGTTGTGAAGGGTAAGCTTGAGGGTGAAAATGATGAACCTTATAATATTACGATTGAGACCTTAGATGTAAAGGCGTCTTGAGTACAGATTTTGCAAGTGATCCTTGTCAGTGCATTTTTATGCCTAGAACGTTTTGTGTGATAAAATCACAGGTAGTGTGTAATGGAAGTGGTAGCTTTCATGGCTGTATAGGTAAGATTGTTCGGATCGAGAACAAGAGCTTGATGCGTAAGTGGGTCGGGTTGGGGCCATGTTGAGGGCCAACCAGCGTCATTTCAAAGTGGGGTCAGCTCTGGGTGGTCGCGGTGGTAAGGTCACGAGGTGCTAGGCCGTGATTAGATAACCATCGTATGAGTTAGTGGATCGTTCGACCGAGCGGATCGTGAAGGCGGGAATGGCCTTAAGGAGATTGAAGCTAGTAAGATGACCAAGTTTGGAGGTGGTGACTCCAAAGTTTTGGGAAAGCAATGGTGAAGTGTGATGCGTATGCTAGAGGAGTTCAAGTGTCAGAAGAGGCGACGAGTAAGGAAGGAAGAGGCGTGTGATATTTAGTGGCGGTGTGGCGTTGGCAACTTGTTAGAAGAACCGTTATCTGTTAGAAGGAACATTCGGAATGAATGTTTCTAAGGAGGAGAATGTTATACCAGTATTTCGGTATATGCGTGAGGCGTGCGTATCTGATTTGAGCCTTAAAGTTGGCTAGTTTGAAATTTGTACTGCACTTTGAAAAGTCGTTTTTAATGAAGCGTTTCCATGACTTTCGAAGGGAAAATTCCGGCTATGTCATTAATAATTTTTGCGGATTTTTAGAGGCGAAACATTTTGGACCAGCGGGAGGGTGACATGTGTCACCTCGCATTGGAAGAAGGTTGGACGGCATTTGGGCTAAGTCTTTGCGTTTTTGGTGTGAAATTTTGGTCAAGGGTTAGGTAGGATATTTTTGTGTAGATGGATAAGGTAGCACGTGGCTAAATCTTGGCCTTACACTTGCTATGCACTTGTCTTCATCTTGGCCATTGGTTGGCTTTCACTTGACCTATAAATACCCTCTAGTTGAAGACATTCTTCGTCCAAAAATTGAGCAATCTTTCTAAGTCTCAAACCCTCCCTCTCCTCTTGTGATCTCGATCCACCACACACCTCCTCTTGAAGGCCCTTGGCGAAACACCCCTCCTTTGTAGAGGCTTGGTGGGTACATACCACCAGCCTAGTTGTCTCGTATAAATACCCCATGTTGTGGTATAGAAATACTCTCTAGTATTGTTGTTATGTCCAAATACCTTGGCCCAAATACCTTGTAGTATTCCCAAAGTTACACATGTACAAAAGCCAGAAAATACTATTATACTTCCTAGATCCAAAAACGAAACCTAAGTAAATCTTCACCGTAGTTGAAGTTATAAGTAGAAGTTAGTTAGAACTTCTAAGGGTTGGTTGGAGGCGGAGTCGGAGCGCGCGGAGTAGGAGCTAAACCTTGCTCGGGATCGACATATAACTTTCGGATAATTTTGGGCTTATCGAGGTAAACACTCTTGACCTTATTGTAATAGGAAATTACATGTTGTAGGAATATATAGTTGAAGTATACTATATATAGAAATGAACATTATAATTGTGCGGAAATGTCTTTTGACTTAAGCCTGAATAATACTTACAGCAATGTCTTGTGACTTAAGCCTGAATTTAAAGAAAGAAGCGATTGTAATTACATAGGGGTATTCTGATAGACTTGTGTAGCATTCTTGTGTAGTAGAATTTGTACGTCAGGTTAGGCGTGTTAACCCTGGTTGGCTTGGTAGCGGCCTCGATAGAGAGGAGGTTTCTGTTGTTGCGGGAGGTCTTCCGAATTTTACGTAGAATATCGTCGGGATCTAAAAGATATTAATAGGCGCTTTGTGGCCTCCATAGGTTGTAGTACTACGTGTGGAGTGATCTGCTTGGCTTAGGAGTAGTGAAGCGGTTTGAAGTACTTGGGCGTTTTGCTATTAGTCGATAATCGTCGCGAGGTATGTGAACCTCTTCTATCTGTTCTAGCGTGATATGTGTATAACTATGTAGTGCGGAGCGTCGTGTGTTAAGCTGTATTGATTGGTTTGAAACATAAGGTGTTATAACGGCTTTATGGGAAGTTGGTTATATGACCTTATGTAGGTGAAAAATGCTTTGTGGTTTTAAAAGGTAGCGACTTGATGTGTGATAATAAAGAACTTGAAGTATTTCAAAGACTGTTTGAAAGAAGAGTAATAATTGGTTTTGAAAACATAAGAGTTATACTAGCTTTATGGGAAGTTAGGTATAACGTCTTAAGGAAGATAAAATGAATAGGTTTATTGATCTTAAAATTTAAGAGACTTGACTTGAATGAATTAATATGAATTTTGTGTGAAGCCTCGTTCGTGAGTAATGAGTACTTGGTTTTGAAAGGAATAGTGTTTTCTTGATTTGAATCGGAATGTGTATCGACAAACCAACTGCGGCGTTAATAAAGAAAAATGTATTGAATAATTAAGTATTATTAAACGGTAGAAACCTCAATCTGCATAGAAGCTAAGATGAGACAAAATGATATTACATTTTCTAGATCATGGGCTTAATAAAATTGATTATGAACAAGAATAACTGCTACTTTATGGCATGTGTTACTCGATTGTTTTAAAAGAGATTAAGACATTGAACTATGAAACTTTTCTAAAAAGAGACTTGTATAATTGAAATTAGGCAAAATGGAGCGTTAGGAAAGGAAAGGCATTGGGTTGTCTTAAAATGGTTTAAAACATAAAAGTGTTATAACGACTTTATGGGAAGTTGGTTATAACGACTTTATGAAAACAAAGAAAAGGTTTTATCATTGGTTTTAATATGGTAACTTGACTATAATAAGAGAAGTGTTTTGGTCTAAAAGAAGGCATGGTATTGCCTTAATTTGGTTTAAAAGGAAAGTATGGAGGTTGTTTTGGTTTACTTAAAAGATATAAGTCACTCTATTTTTATACTACGGGTGTCGGGTGACTTTTATAAAGGAATGGATCTTTAAAAGGAATTTAACGTCACGTAATCTTTGTAGGAGTTAAAAACAGGACTTTGGCATAAAATGAAAGTACCTTGAGTTGTGTAACTTGCCTATGCTTGTTGTTGTGTAACTTGCCTATGCTTGTTGTTGTGTAACTTGCCTATACTGGTTGTTGTGTAACTTGCTTATGCTTGTGGTGATAGCCTTTGTTGTGCAAATGGTGTTCTATATAAGCGTCTCTCGATGGAGTGTCGGTTGACTTGTTGAGACTTACTTGGGCGTCTGCGGTGTGGAAAATTCCGCAGGTATGCTCACGGTGATAGTGCTATTCCATGGACTAGCTCTCCGCGAGGTTTCTTCTTGTTCGGCCTTGGTACGGTGGTCGGCTTCGTACTTGCCCGTCTGTGGCTGATTCGGCCTTAGTACACAGTAGTTAGCCCTCGCACTTGCCGTTCGGTGTAGTAGTGAAGTCTCGTAATCTGACCTTGGTACACGGTGGTCGACCCTCGTACTTGCCGGTCGACTCGTGGCCGGCCTTGGTATCTGGTAGTCGGCTCTCGCTTGCCGTGTAAACCGTGTTTGTGGTTGCATTGTATTATTGAATGCGGTCGGATCGGTGGTTGTACTTGTCTATCTGTTTTTATGACACGGTGGGACACGGTGTTCATGTATACTCCTTGGTATTGTTATATCATAAGCGCCGGCGGTGAGAAGAAATTCCGCACGAGTGATAATTTGGAGGCGTGAGTCACGACTTGATGTAGCAGGTTATATGTTATATCTTGTAGTTTGGTCATCATACATGTCTCCTGCTTTTATAGACTATTATGATTTCATTCTGATATTCTGATTTCACATACTTAGTACTGTTATCTTGACCTCCTTGAGGCTGCGTTAAATCTTGCATGGTGAAGTACATCATTTGTCGATCGCGTTTAGTATCTAATTTCAGCGTTTTGGCAAGCTCCTTTCCGTCGGAGGCTTATCTTTGGTATGTTACCACAGTCTGTAAGTTCTTGCATGCGTTCGAGGTATGGCGGGGCCTTGTCCGTCATAGTTGTTATATAAATTCTTAAGTGCATGTATGTGGCGGGGTTTTGTAAAAAGTTTAAAGCTATTGCGTTTTGAAAGAGTTGTTTATATATATTTTATTGGAAGGTAACCGTTTGGTTGGCCTGTTTTATTATCTTGTCTCATGTTCATGTTTAAGTTTTTATTTCCGCTGGTTTTCTCTGATGTTGTATCACTAGGGTGCCCGGGGTAAGGCACCAGTCACGGGTGAAGATTTACTACGGGTGAAGATTTACTTAGGGTTTCGTTTTAGCGACTGAGGGAAAGTATAATGGTATTTTCTGGGCTAGTATAAGTGTAACCTTGGGAATAATACAAGGTATTTGGGCTAAGGTATTTGGACATAACAACAATACTAGGAGAGTATTTCTATACCACTACAAGGGGTATTTATACGAGACAACTAGGCTAGGGGGTACCCACGGCCAAACTCAAGGGAGGGGGCTCTCGGCCAAAGAGCCACTAGGAGGAGGAGGCTTTGGGTGAGAACCACGAGAGGAGGAGTATTTTGAGACTTAGGTAGATTGCTCAATTTTTGGATGAAGAAGGTTCGTCAACTAAGGGGGTATTTATAGGTCAGTGAAGGCCAACCAATGGCGAAGATGAAGACAAGTGTGGTGCAAGTGTAGGGCTAGATTTCCACCATGTGTACCTTATCCATCTACCACACTGACTTGCACGAAAATATCCTGCCGACTACCAGACCCAATCGGCCAAGCATTACACCCAGCCGTCGATGTGAGGGTGACGCATGTCACCCTCCGTTGATCAAAATGTTTAGATCTCTCGGAAAAATCAAAAATTATAAATGACATAGCGGAATTTTCCCTACAAAGCATTGTAAGCGTTTAGTCGGCGACTCTAACGGTGGTTGTGTACAATATTCGAAACTAGCCAATCCTTAAAGCTTAAATTATGTCATGCCCTGCACGTCGTACTGCGGAAATACGAGGGTATAACGTTCTCCTCGCCGAAACATTCGTCCGAATGTTCCTTCTCAAACGGATAATGATAGAGTTCTTCTAATAAGTTGCCAGCGCCTGGCCACGAAACACGGCGTAAATGCTTACGTCCAAGTCACGAGAAACACCTCTAACATCCGACTTTTGTCACTTTGCGCGAGGTTCTAGTGTCACTCGGCGACCCAACAAATGATGCGGGCTGCGTGTGATTCACGAGGTCCAAAATATACATCCATCGCACCTTCTCTCTTCACGAAATGATCATATCTATGCTCATAATACATGCTCGCCTCTGCCATACTCGTCGTACTCTTCTCGAACAACGAACTCTTACAGTATCGTGCCTGCTTTAGTCAGCAACATTTCCAACCGCGGAGCCACTACCTCGAAACTTGGTCATCTTACTAGCTTCACTTCTTTTCTAAGGCCATCCCCGGCCTTCCGAACCGATTCTGGTCGAACTTACGAACTCATACGATGGTCATCTAAACTTGGGCTAGCACCACCGTGACCTACCACTGGCGGGACCGCGAGCTGACCCATTGAAACCGGCGCGAGTTGGCCTCAGCGTAGCTGACCCGATCCATTAACGCGTCACGCTCTTGTTCCACGACCGGAACAATCTTACCTCAACGGTCATGAAAGCTACCACTTCCGTTTGCTACTCGAGAAATTATCACCTGACACATTCTAGGCATAAATGTATTAAGCAAGGATCACTTGCAAAATCGGTACTAAGGCGACCTTACGTCTAAGGTCTCGACATGAAATATTCTAAAGTTCACACTTTCCATGCCCCATACAAATCCTTTCAACTAGCCAAGCTTTACAACTTTCATAACCGTCGTAACATTTATCAGAGCGTAGCACAAAATAATAAGGTCATCATATCGTGCGTACAAATCTTTAAAGGGTTAAGGATATCACTGAAAATAGGCGGTTCAAGGCCCGCCAAGGGAACTTCACGCGACTCTCACAGGAGCTCTTGGTGCGAACATCTGCTGGCTATGGAAGGTGAAAGAACCATAAGCCTCTAGTAGTCGTACTATCTTGCCCGATTGCTACCACAGTGAACTGATCTCTTGCAGAGATGGCCTGTGGCGCAAAATAACAATCTCAGATTAGTCCGACACTCTCTCTTTATGAAGCTTTCCTGGCCACCCTGAGACAAAGGGCAACCTCGTCCGTGACAACTCCTGCTCACGAAAATCTGAAACACAGGGCCACGACACGCTCTGAATATCTCGAAGGTCAGGAGTGTGGAGGACCACTGCATGCTGGTGGAGCATGCCCGGCTTTTCTTTGAGGCGGTCCGCCTCGAAGTCACGAAAGGACCTGCTTTTACGGCCCTCTTCTGCGACCATTTTCCAGTCATTCAGTGATTTATCCTCTCTCGCATCCGGTCGTAAGCTGCATGCGGGCGATATCCCGTACCCGGTGGCTACGCCCCGAACAACTCCGGCTGGTGATCGCCGAGCCTGTAACAAATCGGTGCCTCGATCCTCATACTAGCTACCAGCGGGGGCGTCACCGGGCCAATGATAGGTGAACTGCATTGTACTCCCGAGGCTTTGTATCGCGGATTCGCCGTAACATGCTTCCCAAAAATCTGCGCGAGCCCTCGCCGTGCAGCGGAGGCAAAAATGTCAAAGAGGCCTCGAGAACTTCGTCCACATGGTAAGTTGAAGTCATGCTCTCCGGGGCGGCTCGAATCAAACGATCGGCTGCGTATCACGCGGCCCGTCTGATGCGAACCTAGGACCAGGCTCGGTCTCCGTGCCTTGATCACTCTCGTGATCGCATTATGGCTGCCGGATGAACTCCTGCGGATCATCTGGGGCCTCGACCCTAAAACTCTGGCGGCCTACAACTCGGAAAATCCGTAGCCTCGAACTTCTCGATCGGGTGAACCGCGGTGCTCTTTGGGCTGCTGCGTCCGGCCTATCCTCGAAATGCAACCACGGCCGTGTGGGCCCGCTCGCGTAACTCATCTCATGCTGCTCCGGTGCGGGAGTGGAGGCTGGAGTCTTGTGGTCTGCGCTGCTCGCGGCTCCTCTGTACCTTGCCCACGGGCACGGGTTGCCTTCTGCAGCGGGGCATAGCTGGTAAGCAGTATGTCGGAGGGTCGATCTTATCGCTGACCTACAGGCACGATCTCGAGAATGAGAAGAATGAAACCAATCCTAAATGTCTGCGACCTCACGATTATAGATGCGGTGCGCGACACGTCGATGTCGAGACTTCTACTGAACGATGCGTGGAGCCTTTCAGAGGACTAGCGCTCGATACCGCTTACATGCGGCCGATCCGGGCGTGTTAGTGCCTTACCGGGCACCACTAGTGATACAACATCGGAAAACAGTGAAATAAAAACAAACATGAACATGAGACATGATAATAAAGCAGGCCAATAGCGGTTACCTTCCAATAAAATATATATAAACAACTCTCAAGCGAGCGGTTTAAACCTTTTTACAAAACCACCTTGTGCGGTGCTCACGGAATCTACAGATTTACATGGCTTATGGCGGAATGGGGTACCATACACGAGATGTACAGAACCTACGACTCGGGAACACGTACCAAAGATAAGCCTCAGAAGGCAGGGCTTCACGTCTTATGTTGAAAGGTGATCACAGGCGGGGATCGGCGACGATATACTTACTGAGCGCTGACCCCGAGAGGTCGATCTGTGGTACAGTATGTGAAGCGTAAATCTGTAAATGAAATCATAATAGTCTATATAAGCGAGAGCATGTATGATGACCAAACTACGATACGTAACATATAACTAGTTACATGAAGTCGGGGACTCGCCTCCCAATTATCGCCGTGCGTGGAATTTCTTCTCGGCTGCCGGTTTATGATATGACAATACCAGGAGTATCATGAACACGAGTCCGCTGTGTCATAAAACCGTATAGGACAGTATAACTACGATCCGACCGTACGATAATATAATACAGCAAAACACTGGCCGTCGGGCAAGTCGGCCGGCTCTAGGATACCAAGGCGGTCACGTGGCCCTGGCGGGGCAAGTGCGGTGACCACCGGGGACGAGCGTATCGAGACACGTCATTCTGGCTGCAGCGAATGGGGCAAGTGCGAGGGGGTGACTAGGGTACCAGCGAATCGGCCATGAGGCGGGAGCGAATGCGAGCCACCGCGGGGACGGCGAGCGATGAAACCTGCGTGGAAGCTGGTCATAAAATAACCATTCTTGCTGCACAACGAGGCTATCACCGGCATAAGCCAAGCAAGTTCTGCGGCAACAAGCATGAAAGTTACACAACCTAAGCGTAGGCATTACAAGCAACCGGTATAAGCGAGTTACACAACACGAAGCATAGGCGAGTTACCTGACTCGAGTTACTTCCGTTTTATGCCCGAAGTCGGGTTTTTAACCACTAAAGTACTGCGTGCGTTAAATTCCTTTTAAAGATCCGTTTCGCTTTTGTAAAAGTGCCACTTTAGATGTAATAAAGTAGTATAAGAAAATGGTGTAATGAAACGTTGTTAAATGTAAACAAAGGCTTTCCTTTAACAAAATCAAGTAACAACACTTATTTTCCAAGGGCGTTGGTTTGCCTATAATTTCAAATGCTCGAGTTTCTCATTTTTAGAAAAGGTTTAGTAGTTCCTAGTTTTAGATCGGCACTAAAACATAATTCTCCTTTAATGATTTGAGAAAGCATTATGCATATATGTGAGTAGTTTATTCTTTGTTTATAATCGATCTTATTAAATGACCATGATCTAGGATATGTAATATCATTTTATGCCGTCTTAGAGCACATGCGGATGGAGGTTCTCCTAACGGTTTCAATACAATACTTCATTATTCGATACATTCTGCTTACTGTGTATTAGCAGCTGCGATGATGGTGCAGCCGATACCGTTACGATTTCGAAATCGGTAAAACATTATCACTTTAAATAAAACCAAGTACTCATTACTCATGAATGAGGTTTCATAACAACGTCCAGCGTTAAAACAAATAAGTTAAGTCTGCTTATCTTATAAGATCAGTAATCTTTTTAACTTCCTAACATGCGATAAACCATTTTTTCTTTACCTTTCTTAGACGTATACCTGGCACCACTTTATAAGCTAGTATAACTCTTTTTAAAACCTTTAAAACCCAAGTGTTACTCTCACGCCCAAAGCGATTTATAACTCTTTTGAAAATACATCAAGTTCTTTATTATAACTAGCGATTTATAATTCACGTGATTACTTTTAAAACCATAAAGTATTTTCTAACCTACGTTAAGTTATTTATGCTTGACTTCCTTATAGCTTACGTTATAACAACTTTATGTTTTAAAAACAATCAAATACAGTTAAGCTGCGTATGCGTGCCGAAGTACTTTCATAGTTCCTACAATGTCGTAAATGCTTTAGAAGAGATGGGAAAGGGTTCCGCCATACCTCGCGGCGAGTCTTGAGCTTAATAGCCAAGCGCTCAAAGTACTTGATAGCCAGTGGCTACTCCTTTCGCCAAGCCCGCGTGGTCGCACCACCGCATGCATTAGTACTTGACTATAAGGCGCACGAAAGTGACGCATTAACATCTCCCAGATCTAAATCGTTCCATATTCTACAAAATTCCAGACTGGCTTCTCCCCACACCGCATGGCGGCGTTAATCTCTCGCTAGGCGGTAGGCTGCTACGGCTTGACGGGGTTTATGCGTCTGTGCAGGACATAGTACACGCGAATTCTACTCCGCGACCAATACTGCACAAGTCTGCTGTAATGTATCTGATTCACAATATGATTCTGATTGATTCAACAACTCTTTAAATTCGAGCTTAAGTCGTGAAGAGCATTGCCTGCATCCGTAGTATTGAGCTTAAGTGAAAGAAGCATTTACACAATTATAATCAGTTACATGTAGTATACTTCAACTTTATATGTTCCCTACAACATTGTAATTCCCAATTACAATAGAAGGTCAAGAGTGTTTACCTCGATAAGCCCCGAGAAAGGTATCAGGGTTTATGTCAATAGATCGATCCTGAGCAGTTTGGCTCTGCCTCGGGTGTATTTCGAAGGATGCTCAGACGACCATTTCAGAAGTTCTAACCAAGCCTACTTATAACTTCAACTACGGGTGAAGATTTACTTGAGAGGGTTTCGTTTTGCTTGAGGGAAAGTATAATGGTATTTTAAGGGCTAGTATAAGTGTAACGCTTGGGAATGCTTGCAAAGGTATTTGGGCCGAGGTATTTGGACATCTTTCTGTGATACTAGAGAGGTATTTCTATGCAGCTGAGAATGTTGCATACGGTTTCAACTAGGCTGGGGTACCACGATGACAGGCCACATGAGGAGGAGGGCTCACCGCGACGCCCAAAGGCCGCTTTAGGAGGAGGGAGGAAGCTGGGCGAGAACCACAAGAGGAGGGTATTTTGGAGACTTAGGTAGATTGCTCTCGATTTTTGGATGAAGAAGGTTCATCAACAAGGGGGTATTTATAGGTAGTGAAGGCCAACCGATGGCGAGAGATGAAGACAAGTGTGTGGTGCAAGTGTAGGGCTAGATTTCCACCATTGATGTACCATATCCATCTACCACACAACTTACACTTTAGAAATATCCACGACTACAGCCACAGACCCAATCGGCCCGAAGCATTACGCTTCGGCAAGTCCGATGTGAGGTGACACATGTATCGCGCCTAAAGTTGATCCAAAATATTTAGTCTCTGCGGAAAAATCATAAAATTATAAATGACAATAAGTAGGAATTTTCCTACAAGAAGCTATGGAAGCGTTTAAGTCAAAAAGCGACTCCCTAACTTGGTAGTTGTTGTACAATATTTCAGAAACTAGATCATAAGGCTTAGAATTATAATCGTGCGTCACGCCTCACATACATACTGCGGAAATACGTGGGGTATAACATATCACGTGGACCCTCTTCCTATCTTTTCTAGCATGATTGTTGTGAAGTCACTAGCGGGTACGGTAGGCGTGCATGTGCTAAAGTGATTTGGACCTCACGCGGTTTAAAACATAGGGTCCCATTCTAGGCGATGACTTAGCTTTATGGGAAGTTGTGTCGATATAATCGACCATGTAGGTGAAAATGGTTTCCTGATGTTAGAAGTTAAGAGGCTTGATCTTATAAGATAAGAGAGCATAACTTATTTGTTTTAATGTGGATGTTGTGTGAAACCTCGTTGCATTGAGTAATGAGTGTTGGTAACATTTATATTAAAGGGATGAATGTTTCTTGATTTATCAAATCAAAATGTAGAACCAATGCACCAGCGGTACATTGTTAATAAGGCAAAATGTATTGAATAATGATGTGTTGTATTAAAACCGGTAGAAACCTCCGTCTGCATATTTAAAAGATGAAGATGAGACAAAATGATATTAAATTTTTAGATGTGCATTTCTTTGGTAATGAATCGTTATAAACAAGAATAAACTACTCACATATATGACATATGTTACTCGATTGTTTTAAGGAATCAAGAGTGATTAAGTTTGGGAACTATGAAATCATGCTCGAAAATGAGAAGCTTGAGTAATTGAAAGTAGAGCAAGCGGAACTTAGGAAAAGAATGTTGTTACTTGCCATTTTGAAAAAGGAATGTTGTTGGTCATTGTCTTTGGTGTATAGGGTGACTTTTATAAAAAAAGAAAGAAAGTAATGGATCTCTTTTTAAAAAGAACTTAAGCATTGTAGTACTTTGGGGTTAAAAACTAGGACTGGTAGTCCCAAATGAAAGTCACTTTGAGTTGTGTGAAACTGCTATCTTTGTTGTTGTGAAACTTTTGCCTATACAACATTTGTTGTTGTAAAACTTTGCCTATAATCCTTTGTTGTTGTGAAACTTGCCTATGCTTGTTGTTGTGAAACTTTGCCCATGCTTGTGTATTGATAGCCTTTGTTGTGCAAGTGTGGTATTATTTACGTGTTCTCTCAAGTCTACTCGATAGAGGCGCGGCTGTTGAGAACACTTTGGGCGTCTTTGGCGGTAAGCCAGGAGGAATTCCGTGGGTATGTTTCCATTTTGATTCTTGTCTTGTTGTTGATGTCGCATGGGCAAAGTCTTGTCTGCAGCTGATGATTCAGGGGCGTCTTTGACGTGCGGTCGCAGGAGTTGATTACGGATATATTGTTATTGGTTCACGTGGACGCGTATGTCTACGAGTAGAATTAGGCGGCCATGTGGCATACGTGGGGCGAGTTGATCCTCCCCGATATATTTTTTATTATTGTTGCATGTCCCATGGGCATACCGCTGCCTGCAGAGGCAAGATGACAAATTCGGGGCATGTGGCCGTAGGACATTGGTATTGTTGCGTCGTGGGCACATGTAATACACCGCCGTCACGAGATAATGTTTCCGGCGTGCGAGCCCAGTGACGCCACCCCAAACATGATTGATGTTGTGGGCGTGGGCCAGCATCGATTGATATTTGAGTGATGAGCGTGAGTGAGGTCCCCAGGACATGGCTTTTATATGTTGTGAGCTACAGCAATTTGTAGTTTATTATCACTCGTGTCTCTGGCATATAGACTAGTATGATTTCATTTCTGATGTTTTCACGATTTTCACATGCCAGTACACTGTTGTTATGTGACCTCGCTTGAGGTGCGTTAATCTGTGAGTAGAGAAGTGCATCGATGCGTGGATCTGACTCACACTCTTAGGATCTCGATTCGGCGATTTTGGGAAACTCACGTTTCTCGTGGAGCTTATCTTTTAGTTATGTGTTCTTTGAGTTGTAGAGTTCTTGTATCAAGGCCGTTGAGGGTATGTGAGGCCTGTAAAGTCGTCATAGTTATTGTAAATCTTAGAGTGCAGCGTGCATCAAGTAGCTTGTTGTGCAGGCGAGTTTGTAAAAGGATTAAACTGACCGTTTTGAAAGAGTTGTATTTATTTATGTTATTGGAAGGTAGCGTTGGGTTAGGCTGTTTTATGTTCCATATATCTTGTTTCTTGTTTAAAGTTTATTTTCCACGGCCGGTTTTCTACGATGATTGTATCACTGAGACAGTTTTAGGGATAGAGGTCCTAGCGATAGCGGGCCGGGCGAATGTCGTTACAAGTGAGTATCCGAGCGAGGTTAATCCTCGAGAAAGTGTCATAGGCACCGTGTCTAGTAAGTCTTGATTATCGGTGTTGTGCACCTGCACGTCTATAATTACTTATGCGCGTATTTCGACTCGATGCGTAATGCGAATACGTCTGGTTAGGCTTTAAAGTTAACGCTTGGGCGTTTTATTTGTAAAGCAGCCTTGTACCCCTGCATATCTGAAGAATCGTTTTAAGGCGAAGCGTTTTTTTTTACGAGCCGTAGAAAATTCGACTATGTCATAGTATTTTTGCGGATTTTTAGACGGCTATTTTGGAAGCGCGAGGCGACAACTCCACCGCTCACGATTGAGTGGTACTTGACCGTGGCAATAAGAGTGATTGGGTTGGGCTCAGGCTTTTGTCTTGGAGGTTAGAGAACCAAAGATAGTGTGCAAGTTGGCGAGGACACTTTTTTGAATCCTTCTGCACCTATGCCTTGCACTTATGCTTAATCTTGGCGATGTGGTTGGCGGATGCTGGTGATATAAATACCCGCAGATTGAGAGTTGCCGGTGCAGCCTTAAAGCTTGTCTTCTGAAGTCTTTGAGATAAAATCCTCCCAATGCTTGTGACTTTTAGAGCACCAGCTTCAGACTTTAAGATAGTTTGGGCCTGACTTTAGTTGTGCCCACTCAGCGGTTGTCTATGGGTGTAAGGTGGTTCGAGGAATTGGCTGAGTTGTCATTGGTCGATCTTGTCACGCACTCCAATTCTCGTGGCCACATCTGCCCCAACCGGGACCTCGGCCGAGTGTGATGGATCTTAGCTTACGAGCATACGGCTAAATGCAGCGACTATGTAGTATTGAGGAGTATTTCACACGCTCCAGCGGTCCATAATGAACTGAGAACAAAGTCAAAGAATACACTTTACTCCACTCTTCTCTTAGGAGAACGCGGGCACTCTACAATTATGAAACAATCTTTAAGAATGCACACAGAGTCGAAGACCCCTAATGTGACTATTATAATCAAGCTCCGTATGTCAACATCCGTGAATGCAAAAGCATGGAGGATAGAGCCTCCGAGCCCGCTAAGCGTCGTCCGAGCGAAGCATTGTAGCGCGGCGCCGCCACTGCCACCCTTCCTGAATGTAGCCCCTGGCGAGGCCACAGCACTTGATGCCATGCGACTAAATACCTTGAGATGGCGGAGGTGAGCGGAATGAACGAAGAGTTTATTAGCGATGATGGGGCCGTGCTGGGTGATACACTACGAGGCGGACGCTGGCGGCATACTAGTTTGTACCTCCGCCGGTCGCAGTGGTCCTCCACAACCTTGAGCATCCAGTATTGGGCCAGTCGAACTCCAGTTGAGTTTCGAGGAAGGTAAGGGTGTTGGCGGATGCGGTCGCTACACCGGTGGTAGTCGATGTGGTAGACGCGTTCCGGGTGTCGTAGTACGAGGGCTTTGCTATTTTTCGCTGTGAGGCCATTTGCGAGGAACTGTCCGACCAAAGTATACGGATCAAATGACTCTTTTTAGTAGAAAGCTTCCAAGACACTATTAACCATAGTATCAAGTCAAATTACATTTCAAGGCAAGTCACAATACCTTTAGAATTAAAGTAGGTTTCTAAATCAAGTGACTCCTTTTCTTATTAAAACCTTAGGCAATTGATACCTTAAAATCAATTTGCCTTTCATTAACACAAGCCATTTACCTTTGCATAAAGTCAATATAACCAACTCCCTATAAAGTCGTTATATTCACTTTATACCTTAGTCAAGTACATTTTCCTATCCAAGGGACTTATACGATTAAAACGACACAAGTATCACATACTTTAAATCCCTTCAAGTCCCTTAACTTTACTAAGACTTAAGACATCCTTAATATTTTCAAAGAAGTGAGTTAACTTCCTATCTCACCCGACTTTGCATTATATAAGTCTAGTAAGGAATGTCAAAGTCTTGTCGTCACTGTACTATATACGCGAAACTAGTCATGCTCAAAAGATAGGAAAAAGTTCTACATACCTCGTCGGGTCAAACCACTTGCCAAGTACAAAGTCCCGCCCGTAGTATGTCAACCTATAATATTCACAATACGTCTATTAAAGCCTTACTTCAATCGTAGAATATTATAAGTGTTAAGTCTCTATATTCTACGGAAAATCGGACAGCACCTCCTTTGTTTTTACTTACTTTGCCACCTTTTTCAAGGCCTAAATACAATAACCAAACAGCCCCAATTGGCTCACAACAATATAGAAGGTAGTCCAATACAAATGAATAACCAAACAGCCCCAATTGGCTCACAACAATATAGAAGGTAGTCCAATACAAATGAATAACAAACTAATACAAACTACAAGTCCAAATTCGGCCACCTTGAGTTCAACAATACCAATTCTTATCCAATTTCCATTTCAATCCAAATTGGTAGCATAACATGATATCAAGTCGCATTTGATTATAATAACCATAATCTTTAAGTAAGTAACATGCGACGATTTCTAAAAACGACCAATTAGTAATCCAATTTTCAAGTGGCTTGTATAACATTTCGGATTTAGCTACAAGCAATCCATAATACTTAAAACATCAACATATCAACTTCATGCTAGCAACAAGTAAAGCTAACAACAACAATATAAATATATAATCTTGTAACACCTTTAAAAGACAAGATTATACCTTAACGATTCTTAATCCAATTCTAAATCCGAAGTCGCTCCTAGTAGTTTAGAGCCTCTCCAAGATACTTCAATCCGCTTGTTGAGACCCTTAGAACAACACCAACAATTATCCTTCAAAACTCCAAACAAAACCTAGAAAGACCATTAGGTTTTCGTTTTGCGACTAACCCGTAAACAACTTTTTTCCAAGATTTCTCTATTGAGATGTGTTTACAATACACCTAAGACCCTTGGTTTAAAGTGTGGAATCTGTTATACCCCGTATTTCCGGAGTATGTACGTAAGGGCGTACATACGAAAGTTTAGCCTTAAAGTTAGGCCAAGTTCGAAAATTGTGCACAACTCGCTAAAAGAATCGTTTTCCGACGAAACGTTTCCACAGCTTTCGTAGGGTAAATTCCGGCTATGCCATTTCTAATTTTTGCGGATTTTTCCGAGAGACGAAACATTTTGGACCAACGGGAGGGCGACACTTGGCACCCTCCAATTAGTGGACTTGAAATCGTCCATTGGACGAATTGGACTAGGATGGCACGTTTTTTGTGCCTTTGCACAAGTCAAGGAGTTGGTAGGATATTTGTGTGTAGTAGATAGAATGGACACTTGCCTAAATCCTCACCCTACACTTGCCTTGCACTTGGCATCATCTTGGCCCTTGGTTGGCCATGGCTTGACCTATAAATACCCCCATGAAGAGTTCTTCATCCACAAAATTACTTCCAAGTCTTGAAAATCCTCTCCTCTCCCTTAAATCCATTTCGTCCAAACACCTTTCCCCCTTGAGTAAAGTTGGCCGAGGCCCCCAGCCTAGCCGAAATCTACCTCCCTTGGTAGAAAAGTTGCCTTCTAGTATTGTTATAATGCCCAAAATACCCTAGCCCAAATCCCTTAGTACTTAGTAGAAGTTGTGAAGAACTTCTAAGGTTTCTGGAGCGTACAACTTAGGAGCAAAACCTTGCTCAAAGCGACTTTATCTAGGATATTATTGGGCTTACCGAGGTAAATAATCCTAACCTCTTTTGAATTAGAGAATACATCTGTAGTAGTATAAGAATAAGTATAAAATACTTAGAAGAATATTGCAGAATAGAATTGAACTGTTATCACGATGAAGGGTTTAAAAGAAGAATAATCAAATCAGATTACATAGTTTTCACAGATGAACTTATATAGCTCACCGGGTAGGGAAGTCTTTGCCCACTTTCCATAGAATTGTGAACCCTCTGTTTAGAATGACCTTCAGAGTAGTCTAGACTTTGATAGATGTCTGTGACTATTATAGGCTGATTCTCTGCGCGCGACATATTCAACTTGGCAGGTGGTTTTCGCTGAGAAGGTATGTGATTCTTCCTAAAGCATGATATTTTACAATATATATGTAGTACGGTAGACGTACATGTGTTAACTGAATAATAACTACGGCAATGTCTGTTATACCCCGTATTCTCGGGGTATGTATGCGAGGACGTACGTACGAGAGCACGACAGAAAAATTGGAAAGGAAGAAAGAGGTGATTCTTCCACGGAAAAAGTCTCCGGTTTTTGTAAGGAAAAATGTTCGTTGAAGGGAATTGGGTTCCCAGATTTGGAATTTGGGCTTCTTAGATTATATTAGAATTATGGAATTTTATTTTCGGAAATGGTCACGTGGGGCCCACGGGAGAAATTTACGGTTTTGTGGGGCCCGCTTTGATTTTGAGATTTTGGCCATTTTGGATATTTTCGGAAGATGAATTATTTTGGACAAGTAGGAGGGCGACACGTGTCACCCCCCCTAGGTGGCTTGGCCGAATTTACCTTTGTGCACAACACCCGGTTGGAGTCGTTTTTCGACGAAACGTTTTGCGTAGCTTGCGAAGGGAAAATTCCGGCTATGTCGTTTTGTATTTTTGCGGATTTTTCCGAGCGACGAAACATCTTGGACCAACGGGAGGGTGACACTTGTCACCCTCATGGTGGACGGATTGGTGGCCGATTGGCTCACGTTTTGTGCCTTATTGGTGCCTTGTTTTGTGCCTTGTTTTGGCCTTGTTTTGTGCATTGTTTTGAGCCATGTTTTGTGGAGTAGGGGATAGGGTGCACTTGGCTTGATCAAGGCCTTACACTTGCCTTGCACATGGCTTGATCTTGTCCATTGGTTGGCCCTTGGCTTCCCTATAAATACCCCTCTCTTTGAAGACTTATTCATCACAAATTTCCAAGTCTAAATCCTCCTCCCCCCTTGTGAGCCATCGTCCTAAGCCTCACTTCCCCCCCCTTGAGTGGCCTTGTGGCCGAGAGCCTCCCCCTCCCCCCTTTGTGGTGCTAGCTGGGGTACCCCACTGCTAGTTGTTTCGTATAATACACCACTCTTCGTAGAACTACTCTCCGAGTATTGTTATAATGCCCAAAATACCTTAGCCTTTACCTTGTTGTATTCCAAAGTTACCTCTATCGTAGAGCAGAAATACTACCTTTTGTCCTTTTAGTCTCAGCCAGAAACCACTAAGGAAATCTTCATAGTTGGTTGAAGTATTTGAGTAGAAGTTAGTTAGAACTTCTAAGGGTTGTTTGGAGCGGATTGGAGCGCACGGAGTAGAGCTAAGCTGTCGCGACCGATTAGGGCAGTGTTGGTGCCTTACCCGGGCACCTAGTGATACAACATAGTAATCGTGAACATAAAACAATACAAGACATATTATGAAATATGAAATAATAATCGAGAAAAACTTGCCTTTCGGCATAAATATAAA